>CABHPP010124483.1:0-16005 GCA_902168425.1 Peromyscus attwateri
ACAGCTTTCAAGGTGAACAAAGATTACTCACTCTTAAAAAGTTATTAAAAGCACTTGGCTTTTGACCCTCACAACTCAATTTGTACAGGGTATGGGTCAGTTTTTCTCTTAAGTAATAAAAACAGTCAAATGCCATTCTAAGCTCCATTGAAAATAACAGAACAAAGCCCAGATATTGCCTAAGTTACCGTGGCTTTTAAAAAATGTACTTTTATTTTAAGATCAGAGGAGAGCTAAAATAATGAATTTTTATTAATTCACGAAAATATTTAATGTTCAAATAGGGAAGAAATAGGACAGCGAGAAAGAAAACATATTACATTCAAGGACAAGTTACACACAGTGAGCTCATTAAACACAGTATAGCACTTTCCCATTCAGCACAAAATGGGAAAACAAATGCCCGTTGCAGAAGACACGTGAGAGTGGGGGCTGTGTGGGTGGGCAGTGGCGGGGATTACGGAGTGGGGAAGGCCATGGAGGGTCACTCTGAACACACTATATGCAGCGGCATGGGAGCCATGCTCAGGGTCACTGAAATGAAAACATTTTCTGTGAACTGGCATCACAAGAATGGGAGTTCGGAATGTGTGTGGTGGTCTGTGTGAAGATGGGTGCCCGGTTTGATCTATTTGTCCATTTCTAAGAGAGCAGACAGCTGGCTACCCTCACCTCCCGAGACTACATTTTCTTTTCTCCTTTCCTTCCTTCCTTCCTTCCTTCCTTCCTTCCTTCCTTCCTTCCTTCCTCCCTCCCTTCCTTTTTTCCTTCCTTCCTTTTAAATTAAATGTCTATTTTTCCTCATTTCCCAGCTTATGAGCATGTACTGGCTAATCCTTGAGGTACGTCCAGGGTGGCTGGTCAGGGGCTTTTGTTATTGTCTTAAACAGTGCAAAGGGCATTTACTGTAAGTTTTCAGGCACTACTCTGGCATGCGTTTTCTGGAGTTTACCCCCCATGTTTATCTTCAGTTGTGCAATGATTATGCTGTGCTAAAAAGCTCTGCGAAGAAACACAGTCTTGAGTTCTAAGTCATGAATTTATAAAAATAACCACTGAAGAGCTGAGGGAAACCTTTCTTTCTTCCTTTCTTTCTTTCTTTCTTTCTTTCTTTCTTTCTTTCTTTCTTTCTTTCTTTCTTTCTTTTTTTGAATTCCATTTCATTCCTTAAGGAAAAAAAGAGGAAGGAAAGAAAATGTCATCGACAGACTGTTGGAATTAGTTATCAAATATACATTCAACCAATCTCCAAAACTCCCAGTATTAATTCCCATGGTATTCTTATGACAGTTATGTATCTGTGGTTTGCACACCGAAAACATTAGTAAATCACATACTCTGGAATGGTCTGATTATCTAGCCGTGGTCTCCTACCTGGTGTTCATGGCTGTGGGTGTGTTTTGTATGGTGTTCAGCTGAATATGGTCAGCAGTTCTAACATAAGGGGGAAGGGACCCAGCTTCTCCCTCGGTGATACAATACTCAGAGGAGTTTGGGCCCTGACAAAAGCTCTCTGTAGGGGCTGGAGAGATGGCTTAGTAGCTAAGAGTACTTGCTATGGAAACACCAGGACACATGAGGGAACGTGTGTAGCTCGGCAACCTTGTAAAAAGCTGAGAGTGGTTACAGGGGCCTGTAACTCAGAGTTGGGGTTTGCGGGCTGCCAACCTAGCACCAGGTTCAGTGAAACAGTCCCTCTAAAAGGAATAAGAGAGTGGTAGAGCAGGGCCCCCACCATTCCCCTGCACTTCCACGCACACAAGTGTATATATCACACATACACAAACTCACAAATGCACATTTATTGAAAAAGCCCTTTGCCCAGCGCTCATACAATGAATGCATCTTAGAATGTTCAAGTAGTTCCCCGTGAAATCGAAATCTAGGAAGTCTTCTAATCAGTCTGAAAAACCCTCATTGCTCACTGCCCTCCACTCCCATTATCTCACTTGTCCGACACGAGGTCCACGGGAGTCAATGTGCGCGTGTTAAATTCACTTGGCTGGAAGTCTCCAGGTGAAATTGTCACTTCTTGTAAGAGCACAAAAGAAAGATGTTTCTTGCAGCCCGAAATGGCATGTTCAAACTTGTTTTCCCCGGTGAAAAACCGTGGTCCAAAGACAGTTTTATCAGAGTGGAAAACAATATGCTTGATGCTATTCTCTGGGACCTGAGATGGGTTTCATTTAAAAGACTTTTATTTTAAAACATCATATGGGTGAATTTGAAATGTTCTTTCTCATCTAGTAGAGTTCTTTTTTTTTTTTTTGCCAGATGTTTGTGTTGGTGAGAAACCAACAACACTGTCTAGACCTCTAGGATATAGTAATCAAGCATGAATGGAAAACATTCAAAGGTCGCACTTCAATCCAGACCTACAACATCCTGCTATTCAAGACCAGATTAAAGATGATGGGTCGCGATAAACTGAGCCATACTGACTGCTGACTCAGTAATTTGAGAGTTGTCTGCAAAACACTAAATATGTCACCAAAAATTTACAAGATAAAACAAAGTCTAGACTCCAGAAAATGTGCTGTTTCCCCGACTACAGGTTGTCAGCGGCCAGCTGCTGTGTCGTGACTTTTCCACCAGCATCCTGTAAATCAAGACCTTTCAATCTTTATGAAGAGAAATTCCTTGATGTCATTCGACTCCAGAGGGGTGTTTGTGTGTGTGCATATGTGATTGCTTAGATGTGCCACATTGATAAGAAGTTGCCTGAGGTCAAAAGAACCGACATGGAACCAGGAGGTTCAGCGGTCATCAGCTAAGACTTATCAAACAGTCATATTCAGTGGTTTCACTATATCTTTGTGATTTTTATTGTTTAGAACTTTCTAATTCCCCTTCGTGTGTGTGTGTGTGTGTGTGTGTGTGTGTGTGTGTGTGTGTGCATATGTACACATGCACTCAGGCGTAGAGGCTGGAGGTTAACTTTAGTATCATTTCTCAGAAACCATACCGCAGTTTTTTTTTTTTTTGCTGATAGGATCTCTCACTGGGACCTAGGTTAGGCTAGGCTGTCCAGAAAGCTCTATGGATTGTTGTGTCTCCCCAGTGCTGGGATTACAAGGGTTCACACCCCCATCTAGCATTTTGTTCTAATGTAGGCGCTAGGGATTGAACTAAAGTCCTTACGCTTTGCTGGCAAGTGCTTTATCGATCCAGTTACCTCCCCAGCCTCTGGTAACTGGTACTTATTATTTCTCTTGATGGAAATGGTTGATTAAGATTCCTGCTGCAGAGGATAAGCACGGGCAGCTCTCTGTCCCTATGCTGAGCTCAGCACTAAGATTATTTTTACTGTAAAATTATGGGGAGCCATAGTAGGTTGGAAGAATCATCAAAAGGAATGCCTCTGTTTTCTGGCTCTCACTGACATGACACACATGTGCAAACACATCTGCTTTACATTGAATGTAAGGTTTGGGTCAATGACTGCCTCAAAAAAGGCAAGCCTTATTGCTCTCCATGTCATACAAGAGTAAAATCACAGGGGTACCAGATGTCTATAATAGATATACATACACACACATCTTCAAGCATGTTATATATGTGTGTGTTTATACACATGTTTATTATTATATATTCAGTGGAAAGAGGAAACTGACCAGTCAGTTGAATAACTAATAGGAGAATTTCCTGAAATTCTATAAATGCTGCTATGAAACACAGGGTAGTTTACAATGCCTGTATTTATCTTACTACCACACTTTTGAGTTCTTTTTCTTTTTCTTTTTTTGGTTTTTTGAGACAGGGTTTCTCTGTGTAGCTTTGCGCCTCTCCTGGAACTCACTTGGTAGCCCAGGCTGGCCTCGAACTCACAGAGATCCGCCTGGCTCTGCCTCCCAAGTGCTGGGATTAAAGGTGTTCGCCACCACTGCCCGGCCTGAGTTCTTTTTCTTACACACACATACACATACACATACACACACACACACACACACACACACACACACACACACACACACACCCCGCACTACGGCCACATTCTCATAGAGGCTTTTCTACAGTGATTCTGTGGGTTTTGTTTTCAGGGAAAATAGTGGAAAAGAGATCACTATGATGTTAAAGGTTTATGTATAAAGGCAGTTTTCACTTTATAAATACAGTTCATAAGCATACAGAAGGAGCATAACCCTGACAAAACCTAGTAAGGGTAAAATAGCATGTATGTCCTTTTGGTTTTTAATACAACTGGACTAATGGTAATTTTCTGATGCAGAAAGGAGAGAGAGAGAGAGACAGAGAGGGAGAATCACAAGGAGAGAAAAGCAGGAAAAAGAGAGGAAAGGAAGAAAGAAGGAAGTGAGCAGGAGGGGGCTAAGGGGAAGGGAAACAGAAGAGTAGACAGGGCCAGGCTCAGTACGTACCTTCCTCTAGCTGTCAGATCATGCCTCTGCGCTTATTTCTTATATACATCGTTTTCTGCTGTCAAATACAAGCGTAAACACTGGAGCCCAGCAATGAGCTTAAATTTATCTCTGTGTCACTTCTGCTGTCTGCCATAGTGTGTTCGACCAGGTGTACAATCACTATTGGGTAATACGAAATTGATGAAGGTAGTGTCCACCTGGCAGCATAACCCCCTTTTGTACCTTTTGCTTCAGTGGGTGTCCTGCCTGCCTTCTCCATTATACAGTGTCTGGTCAACGTCTTCTTGACTGTACAGTATGACCAACCTCCTCTTGAGTGTACAGTGTATAATCATTGTCCTCTTGAATATATAGTGTATGATCAATGTTCTCTTGACTGTACACTGTATTATTAATATTCTGCACCTTGTTTTCATACTGGTTACTTGAAGAGGAAACGTCCAGCCTTAAAATCTGCAATTTTTGTTTAAATTAAGCTTATTTTTTGACAGCTTCATATGTGTGTATAATACATTTTGATTTGTCTCATTCCGCTCTCCTTATCACCCTCCCGCCCTGCCAATTCCTCCACCTCCCTACAAATTTCTTTCCCATGTTCATGCCTTTGTTTTGATTGGAACTTACTGTTTTTAAAAAGGGCCATTTGTGCATGAATCCATCTCAGCCTGGTGGGCTCACCAGCGGGTGAAGACAATGGTCGCTCCACCCAGGCATCCATTAGCAGCCAATAGCTCACTAGGCTCGGTGTTATTTTTCTTTATTTGCATCTTTTACCCTCTCCACCAAGTAATATTAAGAAATAATAATAAGGTTGCTTGGAATACACTAGTAAAATAACCTCTAATATAACATAAGATACAATCCTTGAATGTCTTTTCAACATCCAGATATGCCTCAATTAACTGGGAAAATTGGTGACAGCAATATCAGTACAAATCCCTATATCTTTTGGTAATTTTCACCTTGATATAATGGATACCTTGCATTGAGTAGATGATAACTAATATTCAGACTACTAAAATCAATCGGTATAGTAAAGTTAAGGCAAGAACTTCAAACAGCTAGTCATATCACACCAGTGATCATTAACAAAGAGAAAAGAATGGATGTATGTTCACCTCTTCATGCTCAGCTCAATTTCTCCACACTTGTACAGTTCAGGACCCTCAGCCTAGGGAATGACGCTACTCACAGTGGGATGGGATTTCCACATAGATTAACTTAAGACAACCCCACAGACCAACCCAATGCAGAAAACCCCTCATTGAGACTCTTCCTAAGTGACTTTAGATTTTGTCATGTTGACTGCTACAGAAGCAAGAAGCAAACACCACAACTGGAAAGCATAAGTTAAAAAATAATAACACCACATTTTAAATACAATACATTTAGCCTGCCCTATTTTTCCTTTCTCTTAGAAATTTAAATCAAAAATGTATTTTTAAGGTTATTATCAGACAAAAAAAATGAGTCTTGACTTCCAGTTTGGATCTTTGAGAATTTTTGTGGGATCCCAAATCACTTAGGACAATCCATTTCAGTTCTGTAGAGCATGTGTGCTGAAGTCTGAGTATAACTGTGTATGTAAACTAAAATATTAAAAAGCACAACTTCTAATTTTAGCTCATTCTGATTTCTAAATCAGCCAAGAGCATCCTGTTTCTAGATGGTGACGTATTTTACATTTTTGTCTCTTAACTTTGAAAATGAGGTCAACAACTTATTTTTTAAAAATGATTAAAAATATGATCTAGCATTTTGGAAGTAAATCTTTTTTTCTTTTAAACAGGAGAAATGCCAGTTACCAGGAAAGATATACTACCAGGCCTGATCTGCATCTGAAGAGGGGATTTCTCTTGGTTCTGGGGATGAACCAGACAGTCTTTCTTATTTATTCATGCCTACAGACTATGCTGTGTTCAGGAAGGGGTCTGGAAGCGACCTGTAAGGCAGCTTAAACTGGGGTTCTTCAGCCTTTATATTTTATTTATATTTATGCTGGGCTGTGAAGAGTGAAGGAAGTAGTGAGTGAACGTGTATTGTTGATCACAAGCACAGCTGTATCAAGGACTCCAGTGCCTCAAACCTATGAGCCTTATCCATGGGTAAGGCTCAGAGGATGGCAAAGCCTTCCTCTGGCCCAAGTGCAGATGTTGAGTGTGTATCTAGAACCTATCTATCAACCACAGCTTCTATTCTGGGATAACTTTAGCCTGAGATTGCTCCACTACAGAGACCTCCTACTGAGATATCTGCCTCTACATTCATCTGTATACCATAGCCCCACCTTCATATTCACCTGCATACCACAGCCCCGCCTCCATGTTCATCTGCATACCACAGCCCCATCTCCACATTTATCTGTGTACCACAGCCCTGCCTCCACATTCAGCTGTATCTAATAAACCCACCTCCCCCATTCAGATGTATAAAATAGACATGCTGTTTCCAGGTTGCTGTGGCAATTGGCATCCTCCATCGGAGCAAGCAGAGCTCACCCTATCCCAAATTTTCTCTGTGTGCCAGTGTGTCTGTCTTTTCTTCATGTCCTTGTCATCCCGGTCTGGTTCCCAGGACCCAGTGTTGCAGAGTGTGGCACCAGACCTACCTACTTCGAGGGTTTTCTCCTTCTAAGTCAGCAGTTTGCAAGGTGCAGCTCATACTATGAGGGCAGCAGGTTAGTGCATGTTTTTCAAAGCTGCATATACACCTTGCTGATACAGCCCCTTACAAGTGTGCTTTCTCCCACATCCCTGACGACGGAAGTTTTAAGATCCTATCAGTGATGAGCTTCATACCTCCCTTAGAGCTTGGGGCTAATCTGCAATTCTTGCTTAGTTAAATGAAGTTTAGTAGGCCGAGGCTATACTCCTTTGGTCCACAGTCAGATAAATGTCATACCTGTGAGAGGCAGGCAAGGATTCTGTCTGTCTTTTGTTTGCCATTCAGTGTCCAGTGTAGTGTTTGCTATACAATAAACCTTTGTAAATTGAATGAAAGATAATTGACAGGCTTGGAGGTTCCTAGACTGTGGTGATATTCTGTCCCCCAATATATTTTGCACCCTAATAAACATATCTGGGGTCAGAGAACAGAACAGCCACTAGACAGACATAGAGGCCAGAAAATGGTGGCACACACACCTTTAGTCCTAGCATTCCGGAGGCAGAAATCCATTTGGATCTCTATGAGTTGAAAGCCACACTGGAAACAGCCAGGCATGGTGACACACGCCTTTAATCCCAGGAAGTGATGGCAGGAAGCAGAAAGGTATATAAGGCGTGAGGACCAGGAACTAGAGTCAGTTAAGCTTTTAGGCTTTTAGCAGCAGTTCAGCTGAGATCCATTCGGATGAGGACTCAGAGGCTTTCAGTCTGAGGAAACAGGATCAGCTGAGGAATTGGCAAGGTGAGGTTGGCTGTGGCTTGTTCTGTTTCTCTGATCATTCAGCGTTCACCCCAATACCTGGCTCTGGGTTTGTCTTTATTAATAAGACCTTTTAAGATTTGTGCTATGCTAAACTCTATGAAACTCGTGAATGTATTTTTAACATATTTCCCCAAATCCTTTCATTTGAAGGAGACTAAAAATAGTAGTATTTACTTCTCAGGATGATTTTGAACACAAAATGAGAAATTTTCTCTAGATATTTCAGTACAGATGTGGCGCTTAGCAGGCGCCCATGCAATGCACACAAATGACGGCAGCACCTGCTGGCAGTCACCACCTTTGATTCACAATCCCAGTAGGTCTGGTGTCTCGTCCTCAGCTGAGAAGAGCAAGGGTAGTATCACCATCGTGAGCCTGATTATGATGGGATGGGAATAAGTCTGGCCTCTACTGTGATTATGTCTTCATCAATAATTCCAGGCAAGCACTTGAAAGTATTAGTGCTTATTGATGACCCACAGGGAAAGAAACTGAGGGACCAATCAGGACAGGCCTTCACTGTGACACAGGACTCCAGCACATACCATGTGGCTGGTGGAGCCTCCCTCTTTGAGAATGACAGATTTAAAAGTGAATAAGTGACGAACCAGAAGTTGAATGACACTTACGTTTAACCTCAGTCTCCACCTAAATAATCATTCCTCCGGAACAGGGAGCTTCCAGAGGAATGTTCTTTTAAACCCAGATTTAGGTTATTTTTATTTTTTTTTTTTTTTTTTTTTTTGCTACATAGCACAGCTTCAGCTGCTTAATCAATTCAAATGAAATGTTCTTCCTATCAAGGTGTGGACTTTCGACATCTAGTGATTCCAATCACAGAGACCTCAGGTGAGCTGGAACGCCACCCATGCATACCACTTTCAATAAATGAAAGAGTAACCGCTGTTTTGCTCCAGAGAGGGACGGATGCAGGACAACCCCTTTCCAATGCCGGCCTTGACATTTAGCACCCTTTCCCACACCAGAGCGGAGCTTCATGCTTGAAAGCCCAGGCTTGCTGGTGCTGCTGCTCTTTCACGTGTTCAGCTCCATCCACACAGCACGTTCCAGCTTGCCTGGGAAGATGTCCAGAGATTGCCCATTAAGTGTGACAAACCTACATGCGAGGCTGATTTCCTCATCAGTGTGAAGAAACAGTTATTCTGGTCACTTCCTTTGGGAGTTCACAAAGATCTGTTTTTAAAAAAAATCTCTTCCTTTAGGTCTTTCACTATTGCTCTTTGGAGGTATAGAAATAAACACACTTGCCACTGAACGTTTGCTTGTTCGTTTGTTTGGTTTGGGGGCTGATCGAGCTACTTCTGCTCCGAAGCCCTAGGCCGATTATCGTGATAGTGCTGTATGAGGGTGAAGCTCCTCAGGAAATAGGACACAAAGAAAAGGGAGGTGGAGGTGATAACAACAAAAACGAGACTGTGCTTTCTCAGTTTGCCAAAGGCCCCTCTAAGCATGTCTGATAGTAGCTCGCTTAACTGATATTATGATGCAGGTACGGTTCTCGCCCTTTTTGTGTTGGTGAGGAACACACTGGTTTGTCCAAAGTTACCCAGTAAAAGAGCCACAGTCTTTTCTAAATTTCCCCCTTTTATTAAAAACAGATTATTTCCTCATACACTATATCTGGATTACTGTTTCCCCTCCCTCTACTCCCCCCAGTTCCTCCCCGCCTCCCCTCCTCTCCAGATCCACTCCCTTTCTGTCTCTCATTAGAAAAGAACAGGCTTCTAAGAGCTAACAACCAAACACGACAAAATGAAATGAAACAAGATAAAAGGAAAACGGTCACATCGAAGTTGGACAAGACAAACCAACAGAGGAAGAGAGTCCTAAGAGAAGACACAAGAATCAGAGACCCACTCGTTCACACGCACAGGAATCTCATAAAAACCCTAAGCTGATAGCTTTAATAGATACATAGAGGATCTGGTGCAGAACCGAGTAGGCCCCCTGCTTGCTGCTTCAGTTTCTGAGTTCGTAAGATCTTTGGAGAGCCACACTCCTGACTCAGGCAATCTGAGGCACAGCTGCAACCCCAGTCCCCACATTCTCATACATCAAAGCCCCCCTTGACACTGACTCATTCCCTCGTTATCAAAATAGTAAACTCAGTGGCTGTCCGCTCACATCATGAGGCATCCCTAATGGTTGGTTGTCTCTCTTCAAAAGTCTAGAGTAGGGCTGTCTTTGTTTACTGCATATTTTGAGACCTACCTCACTCCTGGTTAAAAGGCATTCCATGTGCCTTTACTTGCTTTTCACTGTGAACCGAGGGAGCACAGAGCAGCTCACAAGAGTCAATGTTTGTGGTTGCCCTTCATTGGAATGGGGCCAGAATCCTTGAGAACAAGCACACTGTGGATCAGGTCAGACACTTACGGTGCTGGCTTATGACAGACCCGGTCATTTGAAATACAGAAATCTCTTGCCCAAAAGACATATGATAGTGAACACACAATAAAATACCCCAGGGGTCCAATCCAATGCGCACACTTAAATGATTTGTTTTATGTCAGTTGAAGCTTATCTAGACTGAAATTTGCCTAAATTTTCTTACTTCCTAGTCAATTAACCTTTTTTCTTCCTTAGGTGCTGAGCTGTAGAGACAGCGCCCTGCCTTGTGTCTCAGTATTTGAGGCACTTAGATTTCCCCCTTAGATATCAAGATATCATGTCTTTCACAGAGACACTGGATTCCTTTTCCCCAATCTATATGTGTTGACACTGTGTATTTATTTCACTTTATTAGATCTTTTTAAAACCAGCACAGATTTCCTTTTTAATTTATCAATTCTTCTTTCCATGCTGAAGAAAGTTACCACACATTCCGAGTCTGGATTTGCCTTACTTTAGTCTTTTTTAAACTAATTCTACCTTCAATTTTAATCTGTTTTTGTTCTTCTTTAGAGTCGTCTCAACGGGTTTGTAGAATTTTGTCAAATATACATCACGCTATAGCCAGCTCTCTATGAGAACCTGGCATCACAATAAGAGTTCACGTTTATGGGTGCCCTTGGCTGGAGCTCAAGCCCTTGTTACCTCACTCCGTCAAGAGCTAGTCCATGGCAAAGCTACGGGCAACATTTGGAAACCACAGTAAGCACTAAACAGAGAATCTCAGTTTACAGCCTATGGTAGAGTCAAAGTTGGACAGAGGGGAAAAGTCATGTATCGATTTTATTAAACACTATTTAGCAGTTTTCACAGTCATGAATGTCGATGAACTGCCTTTCCTCTTATGAGGTTAGTAGAGGTCCCTGGGACTCTGCGACCACCAAAAACTACGCTTTTCCGTATCACACTGACTGTTATACATATTACCACATATCTATATCCACCCCTTCTGGCAGTTGGGTGGAGCTGAGCTCACTCTGATCACACTTAATTGGCATTTTTCTGTCCACAGATGTTCCTATGACATCAGGGGCCAACTACTGGGCACCTCTGGGCATTGGAGTCATTCAGTCACCAAGCAGTAAAGTTACAGGCTCTACCCTGGTGATCTAGCAATGGCCCTTGCTTCTTAGTAATTTCTACTTATACTGGTTAGTGACAAATAGCCAAGTTGAAGAGAAGGACAGCAAGCACAGGTTAGTTCTTAACCCAGCTAAGCCACAACGGTTGGTATTCTGGGGCCTTTAAAAATGCCTTTTATTTTATACTTAAGTGCCTATATTGTAAAATCATCATATAGTTAGTTCATCTTAAGCTGCTGTATTACCATTGTGTGGTCTGAACATTTCTATAGGTAGGTTTCATCGTAATTGGTTTCTTCCTTCATAATTCTCCATATTTTAAATGTTATATAAGTCTCTATAATAGAATTTACATTTGTAAATATTTGTAAATATTCTGAGAAACAAACCATAGACTTTATCAGAATCTGATGGAGGTCCATCTTAACATAAGGCAAAGAAGCCTTGTGTGAAACAATTGTGAGACATTATGAGGGAATGAAATGCACTTTGATGCTGAGATGTCCAGGTACCAAGTGGGAGGGAGATGAGTGGGCAGCATGGCGGTGGTGGGGTGGTGGTGGGGTGGTGGTGGGGGGGAGGGCAGACGGTGCTATGCTTTGACTGTGATGACCTAAGAGAGATATGAGAAAGACATACTGTTGAGCCAGACAGGCTTTGTGCTCCATCAGTCAATAACAGTCATCCTCAAGTTCCCACTCAGCGAATGCTTAGTGACCCAAGCTGCTCTAAGAAGGTAGTGAGCCCAGAGGGCTGGGGACATGGGTAAGAGAAACTCTTAGGAGTTGTGACTGGGCACAGAGAGGGGCATAAAGAGAGGGGGGTGAGATTAAGACAATCCATTCTGTCATTTTTCACAACTGGGTGGCCTTTGCCTAGTGGCAGTTCTGTATTTTGTATATGTAAGAATGTAGTTCCTTAAAAATTACAGAGTCCATACAGGATTTTAAGGCAAGGAGAGGAAAACTGCAGGTTTTGCACATGGCATAATTTAGGGTATCATAATTAGGAATTATTAAATTATGAAGGTGGAGAGAAAGAGAGAGAGGCTGACCAATGCTGCGGGATGTTCTGTATGTTAAATGTGTTGCTCTGATTTGTTAATAAATAAAACACTGATTGGCCAGTAGCCAGGCAGGAAATATAGGCGGGACAAGCAGAGAGGAGAATTCTGGGAAGTGGAAGGCTGAGGCAGAGAGATGCTGCCAGCCGCCACCATGAGAAGATGTTAAGATACCGGTAAGCCACGAGCCACATGGCAACATATAGACTAATAGAAATGGGTTAATTTAAGATATAAGAACAGCTAGCAAGAAGCCTGAGCCATTAGGCCAAACAGTTTAAATAATATAAGCGTCTGTGTGTTTATTTTATAAGTGGGCTGTCGGACTGCCGGGCCTTGGCAGGACCCAGAGAAAAAACTCCGGCTACAAGACATGGGAGAGACAGAGATAACCTAACGAGAAAGCTTAAAACTTCATGACACGACCAAACTCTTTGCCTAGGTAGAAAGAGCCAGTCTCTGGTTGTTGAGAAGCCTGGTGCAAGTCACTGGGGCCGTCGGCATCACGGCAGTAGCATTCCAGTCACTGTGAGCACAAGTACTTTCCACTAGATGCTTCCAATTCCCCATACCTGTCACCTCATTTGTTTCCCAGTGAAGAGGGGGGTGGGGACTTTTCCACCACCCTCCATTCTGCAAGGGAAGGCCAAGTGGGGCTGTCATATAATAATGGTTTTCTCTGCTGTTCAGAAAAGTGAATCTCCATGAACAGCTATGGTTTAGTGTTTTGGTCGGTGGGAGGGTTAAGTGCAGAAATGCTGGAAGGGAGGGGTGGGGGTAAGCACTCTTGAAGGTCACAACCAGTGACCAGTCTCCAATTTACAAACACTGACAGTGTCAGCCATGAGCCAAGGGCCAGGGAGTAAGCAACAGTGTCCAGGTCCCCAGTGATCCGCATCAATTGTCACCCAGGTTCTTTTTTTTTTTCCCCACATTCTCCACTATATAAACATCCTAACGTGCCTACGCTCCTCTTTGAGGAGCCAAGTTACGTGAAGAATTCCTTCAGTGCGACGGGAGGAGCAAAATCCTATTTGCTGCCAGAGCTATGGGAATTCTTCATTTTTCCATTACACATCAAAAATTGTTCTCCAGGTGGTTTGTATGGACAACTTTGTATCAGCTCCTGCATTTGGACTCTACAGTTAGACTGTTAATACATAACCAAAAAAAAAAAAAAAATGTGAGGGGCACAGAACTTTCCATAATATTCTCATTCTCATCTGTCCTCTGCTGTCAAGCTCTAGATTTTATGAAAATCAAAGAGGAAATCCAGGAAAACCGTAATGGTTCAATTACCTTAAAACTTTAAGCTAACACAGAAAACCATAATCAAACATTGTTGTATTTAGTAATAAGAAATTTTATGATAACGAAGGAATAGTTCTTTTTTTTCTTTGTTTTAGGTCAACCAATTTTAGTTGGGCATCTTATACTTGTGTATCTTATGTCCTTGGCTTCCTCTGGTCAACTGCGACTTGTCACTGGATACTTTGGAAAATTTGATTGCTTTAATTAAGTCATCACATTTTGTTTTCAAGCAGTAATAACATGGTAAAAATTAAAATAATTTATTTTCTGTGCCCTGCTTTATGGTTAAATTTAATATTGTTCATCCTCTCCCTGTCCTGGGAAGTATTATTAAGATCAATAGAGAAAAACTTTTCATTCATTATATGGTGGTTCACACCTATAACCTCAGCACTGGAGAGATGAAGAAGGCCAGCCTGGGATACATGGTGAGACCTTGTCTCAAAGGTAAACAAACCACAGTCATTCCAACAAACTCAGCCTGCCGTGGTATGAAACCTTCATGCTTATCTTCATAATCTGCCTTATCACATTCACACACCTTAAATTCCCCTTCTGCAAGGCCTGTCCAGACAATACTTGATGTCAAATGACCTTTGTCAAAACATAGCCCAGAAACCTGGATCAACCTTTGAAGGCACGTCTAAAACGGTTAACAATTCCTGCAGTCCATCCAGTATTCGGGAGGAAAAAACAAAGCAAAACAAAACAAACAAAAACAAACAAACAACAACAAAACTGGATGAATAACAACAACAGAGTCGAGAAAACATACTCTTTGACCCCTCCACGTGGATGGCATAGTAAAGCTCTCTCAGGGCACCAATAAGGAGTTCTAGACGGCTGTTGGAATCCCGCTCTCTTCCCAGGCTCACTCTCCACCACGGTGAGATGCTACCTGCTGTCAGTTTCAGAATATTCCTCCCACCCAGAATTAAGCAGACCTTGTTTTCTCATTGGAGTCCTTCTAACACAGCCTTGCCATTTGGCGCCCGTCACGCGAGCCCTGGAACATATGAATTGCACCAATGTATGGATGTTTTATTGCGTCTCAAACGGCTGCTTCTGGCATACCTGGTACCCTTCTTGGAACTCAGAACTTAGACTGGAGGAAATACCAGCTGACTGATGTCGGGCGGCACTCCCACGAACCCACACCCTGCCAGGCCCCTGGCCTGCGCCGGTCAGGCCAGGCCACCTCAGGCCAGACCAGCTCAGAAGATGACCCTCGACCAACCGCTCTGCAGAGCTCAGGGCTGCCTGCAGTTTGTCATTTCCACCACTGATTTCCTGACACTCCAAAGGACCTTGCTTTTCTTCTCAAGGTTAAAAAAAAAAAAAGCGCTCAAAAACCTTAGCTGGAAACAATCAGACCAATAACAAGAGGCAATAAAAGAAAAAGAAACACCCCCACCCCCGAAACATTGAGGACCAGAGATTGCTATATTCCAGCTGATGAGCTTGTTAATTTCGCGAGTTAATGACAGTCTGTGCATTTAAAGGCTTTCTGGTTAATGCCCGGCTCTCCCCCATGCCCCTCACCTGCCAGCCGTCGCTCTCTGGTGTTTTTCCAGATAGCATCCAGCGCCCTGGCGGTGGAGTCCCTGATGTGGTCGCTGAAGGACCTCCGCAGCGGGGCTCGAAGGGGCCGAGCCATCACGTGGTCCTCGGGGTCCCCCATCCAGCCGCGAGTGACTTCGGGCGGACCCCCCGGGACCCTCGTTGCTCCCGGGCGCGCTCAGGACGCAGGCATTGCGGCTGGCTCTGCGGCCTGGGGACGCGGCTGCAGGCGGCCTCCTGGCCGACAGCCCAGCGCGCGCCGCGGCCACATCTGGAAAGGCTTAGGGCCAGCGGCTCCCGCGCCCCGTTTATCGGGATGCGCCCAGTGTAACCCAATCACCTCGCTCCCTACGCCGCCGCCGCCGCCGCCGTGCCAGCTACTCGCTCGTTCCCAGTGACGGAGCCCAGAGCAGAGCAGGTAGCGCTGTCATCCAGGTTCCTTCTCAGCAACGCAGCGATTGATCATCTTCCTGATCCCGGGTTTTAGGGCCGGCTGGTTGTGAGACCAATGTTCACTTTTAAGTTGTGGTTGCAGGGCAAAACAGACACGGCTGTCCTGTTTCTTAAACGGTAGCCTGAGTTTTTAAAGTATAATATTCACCAGCTCCCTGTATTTCCTCTCCATGCTGCTCCTTTGCAGTCAGCGGTTTACTCTGATAAGCCCAGGCTTCGCCTCAAAATTAGATTCAAATATGCCCAGGTTTTGCGACACCACCTTTCCAGTAAGCAAACTGATTATTGGTTATACATCAAATACACATCTCCAAAG
>CABHPP010124483.1:21005-33102 GCA_902168425.1 Peromyscus attwateri
CCAGGCAGTTCTTGTACAGTTTTTGGAATGAAATGTGAGCCAATTGCTTCTTTTACAAGACATGTTATTGCATTTCGAAAACGCCAAACATCTACTTCTATGCCAATGAGTCTGGCAAGTTTTCTGACTTTTAATGTATCCTTCTTCTCCTTTCTCACTGTCCCCTGATTCCACAGCATAACTTTCAAGGTTTAGCAGTGAAGCCTAACAGTGGCGTGAAACAGTATCAAAGAACCGGTTCACAACCTTTGCAAGATGAAATGACCCTGGAAGAGCAGCGTGCAAATCATCAGGTGCTGTGTGAATGCTAATTGATTGTTTCCATAATTGTTTCAGTCAAGAAGGCATTTTTAACCTGCCCTGCTCTCCTGCAGCTTTACGGTTCGACATGTATCCATTTTCCACACACCTTTGACAACTTAATCACACAAAAAGACCATGCAATCCATGAGAAGGCTCAGAAGTCGTAACTAGCAGTAGTAGCTACAGCTTTTTAATAACACGCAGGTCCTAAGATTTACGGTTCCAACTTGTTAATGCTCACGAGGCTCCTCCTTACACTGGTCTGTTTTGATTGCTATAATGAAATACTTGAGGCTGCATAGTTACACAAAGGTTTATTTAGCTTATGATTTTTAAGGATACTTTCAAGTGGCCCTATTAGGTCAACCTTTCCTGAGGGCCTAATAACAGATGGCATCATTGCAGTATGTGTGAGGAAGGAAGAGATCTCGGCGCCAGATAGGAAGGAAGAGAGACTCAGGGTCAAGTTCACTTTCACAACAATTCACTCTTGACAGGTCTCATTCTGAATTCCATGTGAGTTAATTCCAACCCAAGATCAGCCTCTCAGAGACCTCAGTTCCCAACTAGGTCCAAGTACTTCAAATTCCTCGCATCACTGAGTCTCAAGCCTCCAACACTTATTCATCCTTGGGAAAGCAACTTCAGATTATTTCTTAACCACAGCTTCTTGCCGATTAGGAATGCTCTTCTCAGTTCCTGGTTCTGTAATTTTTCACTGGACTAGGCATGACTTTGGAAGCACTAATACAGTTTATACTCTAAACTTCAGAGGAGTCTAACTGCTGAATAACAGACCTCTGAGCCTGGTGAGTAGGAGGCCTTAGGCTCTATTGCCAGAACTTCGAAAAAGAAAAAACAAAACAAGCAAATAGCCCTCCACCCCCAAAACCTATAGAAAGTTTCAGTTTTGTTTTAGAACAAATCACTAACTCACAGGGTATCACCATGCCAGATTTAAAGTGAATGACAAAGCTATAGTAATAAAACCAGCATGGTATTGGCACCAAAACAGACACATTGATCAATGGAATAGAATTGAAGACCCGGAAATAACTCCACATACATATACACACTTGATTTTTGACAAAGAAGTCAAAAAACACACACCAGAGAAAAGAGAGCATCTTCACCAAATGGTGCTGGTCAAACTGGATGGCTTCAGGTAGAAGTATAAAATAGATCTATCTCTATCACCCTGCACAGAACTCAACTTCAAATAGATCACAAACCTCAGCATAAGACCAGGTACCCTGAATCAGACAGGAGAAGAAGAGGGGAATAAGCTTGAACTTATTGGCATGAGAAAGGACTTTCTGAACAGGACTCTGATAATGCAGGTGTCAAAACCAATAAACGGGACTTCATGAAGCTAAAACGTTACTGTACAATACAGCAAGGAACACTATCATTTGAGCAAAGTAGCAGCTTACAGAATGAGAAAGTCTTCACCGATTATACATCTGACTAAGGGTTGTATCTAGAATATATAAAGAACCAAAGAAACAGCATCATCAAAATGAACAACCCAATTAAAAATGGAATATAGAGCTGAACAGAGAATTCACAAAAGATGAAACACAAATGGCTGAGAAACATAAAAATATTCAACATTCTTAGCTATCAGGATTATACACCATAAAACTACTTTGAGGTTTCATCTTTCCCCAGTCAGAATAGCCAAGACAAATTAAACAGCTCATGCTGGCAAAGGATGGAGTGGAGGGCCACAGGGCAGGAAACACACATTCCTTGATGGTGGGAGTGCAAAATAATACAGCTGGTATGGAAATAAGTGTGAAGGTTCCTCAGGAAGCTAGAAAATGGATCTACCTCAAGCTATCACTCTTAGGTGTGTATCAAAAGGACTGTAGCCTACTGCAGAGGTTCTTGCTCATGCATGTTCATTGATGCTCTATTCATAATTGAGGCAGAAATCAGAAGTGGCCTGTATATCCATCAACAGAGAAATGGGTAATTCACACATGGATTTTTACTCAGCTAATAAGAAATTGAAATTGGCAGGTAAGTGGATGGAATTAGAGGTGTTATCCCAAGGGAGGTAACTCAGACCCAGAAAGACAAAGATTGCATGTTTGCCCTTATACAGCGAGGTTAGCTTCAAAGTTTTAGACATGTGTGTTTAAATTAGAAAAGCCACAGAAGAAAGGTAGATGGTAGAGGACCAGAGGGGAGGAAGAGGCCTTCTAAAGGAGGAGATATAAAATATAGTGTTGTAAATAGATAAAGGGGAGACTAGAATAGTCATTAATTGGGCAAGAAGGATGGGAGGCTAGGAAGAGACGAGAATGTGGGAAGGGACAACTGACCCTCAGGCACTTTGAAAAGTCAGGAAAACAACTACTGTAGATGTTTCCCAAAATATAGACATGTATGAAAGGAATGTTTAAAGAGAGATAATACCCCAACTAGACATCATATGCTACCAAATAAAACTCCCAGGACCAGAAATGAGTTACATATATTTGAGTTGTTGCCCAAAGGGACCTCATAGCTTACTCTCCCAAACATTATAGGCTATTGCCAAGGCTTACTCTCCACAACATTTTGTTTGTTTCGGGACAGGGTTTCTCAGTGTAGCCTTGGCTGTCCTGTAACTTGCTCCATAGACCACTTTGGCCTCGACCTCACAGAGATCCACCTGTCTCTGCTTCTCTGAGTGCTGTGACTAAAGGTGTGCACCACCACCGCCAAGTCTTCTCTCCACAACGTTATTATAAGGCCATATTGCTGAAGATAACATGTTTATGTTATCAAACATGGAGACATGGAGATGGTTTCCAAGTAGAAAATTCACCGCTACTGACTATTTATTGTTCATGGTGTTGGAAGGTAAGTCTGTGCTTGCTACCAGAGGGGAAAATTTAACCATCAATATCGCCCACCTGTGAACCTTGTGACCTATAACAGCAACCTGGGTATGAGATACACTGGTGTAATAGTGGCACAAACGTTAAGGGATTAGCCAACGAATGTTTTTATTGGATTTAAGACCCACTCCTTGAGATGGAGCCAATACCTGACACTGTTAAAGTGGCCAAGAACATGAGACTAGATAGAATGGAAAAATCCATTCCTATTATTCTGTTAAGTGAACATAGCAACACAATGACTAATCATGGCACATTGCTGTTCTCACCAGTGCATCTTTTAACCTCCATCAGAGAAGCTTATTTTTGAAGTGAATGGTAACTGACCCAGAGACGTACCACTGGACAGTGTGCAGAGAGTAAGAGATTTTGGAGCACTCTGTCATACATGAGATGTTGTTATCAAACTCCAACCCCCCCAGGGATTTCTGAAGAAGAGGAGGCAGAGATCTTGTAAGAGGCAGAGGTGGGGAATGATTCTAAGGAAACAGCGTCTTCTAGACATGCACATATGAACTCACAGAGCCTGTGACAGCGTGCATTAGACCTGCAAAAATTCAAATCAGACAAAATCCTAGCATGGAGAGAGTAAATGGATACAAAGTCCGGCTTCTAACCAAGAAGCTGTTTCCAACTGATACCTGCTGAGAAGGGGAAAATCAGTTTTCTCGAATAGTACTCTGCCCAGGAGTACTTGGCCAACACAAAACAAACTGCATGTTTTTATGCGTACTTTTTATTTTGTCATTAAAAAAAAATCTTATTGTGTTTAAAATCTTTTTTTTTTTTTTTTGATTTTTTGAGACAGGGTTTCTCTGTGTAGCTTTGCTCCTTTCCTGGATCTTGCTCTGTAAACCAGGCTGGCCTCGAACTCACAAAGATCTGCCTGCCTTTACCTCCCAAGTGCTGGGATTAAAGGTGTGTGCCACCACCGCCTGGCCTGTGTTTAAAATCTTATCGATGTTTTGTTATAATTTTTTTTGTTTTTGTTTTTCCTTTGAGGAAGAGAAAGAACATGAAGTTGGGTAGGTATGGAGGTGGGGAAGATATCGGAGGAGTTGGGGAGGGGAAGAATATTATCAAAACATATTGTGTAATTTTTTTAAATAATAAAAAAATGGAAAAATAAATATACAACAAATCACCTAAAGTCTATGTGCTTGTGTGGTTTGGTATGTATGCAGCCTCCCATAGGTTGAACAGGACAAGTCTGTCTGGACCTCTTTTCTTGAGGAGTTTCAGGATGTATCCATGACATAACCACACCCCTGCACCATCCAGGGCCTTGTAGGGAGACTTTGAGAAAGACTAAGACATCAACTTAGCCTTCAATGATGTGGTGTCATATTGACTATATCTAACTCCCAAGTAGTGTGTTTGGTTTCGTGAGAGAAGTATATTCAAAATGTGTGGGAGAACATTGGCAAAGTTTGCCTGGATTCTTAACTCCTCCCAAATTCTCAGTCTAGAACCCAACAAGATTAGGGGCATGCAATCATTTCCAGCATAAATGCCATCAGCTGGTAGTTGAGTCATGCGAAGTGACTGTCATGTTGGAAGCTTTTCTTCTTCTCTTAAAAAAATTCATGTATGCTTTTATTAGACAAAAATTAATATCATATAACAAAATAAGTTATTTTTCAAATTATACAGATGAATAAAGCAAAACGATAAAACAAAAAAGTTGATATGCAACTCAGATAAACATTAATTAAAAAACAATAAAATTTACAATATTATTTCCTAGAAAATGAAAAAGGTTTGTGTAGTGGGTAACTGTTCTAGCTTTGACCTGGAAGTACTACCCCTAGTGAGGCTTCCAGTAACTGCCTCGAATACCTATGACTTGCCCCTGGGGCAGGTCCGAGACTGGAGCCCTTAAGACTCGGGATTTGGATGTGCTGGCTCTCTTGGTTCCTTGTGATCCTGGATGCTGGATGGTATACCGAGCAGAGTTCTCCAGAGAACCCCGCTGGACTGCACCTCAACTCTCCTGGATCCTGTAACCAACCCCTTTACTGGTTGTAAGTTACCGCAAAATAAACCTCCTTTTTAACTATGTGGAGTTGCCTTAATAAATCCCCCAGTAGATTTGGTTCTATATTATCTAAACAATTAGATGAGTTAATTCATAAAAGGAAATACTTTATAAAAGAACCAATAAAAATCATGCACTGCTATATTATACCTCTTTAAGTTTACTGAATTCAAACATTGAGATTTTTAAAAGAAGAACTGGAAAGCCGGGAGGTGGTGGCGCATGCCTTTAATCCCAGCACTCGGGAGGCAGAGCCAGGTGGATCTCTGTGAGTTCGAGGCCAACCTGGTCTCCAAAGCGAGTTCCAGGAAAGGAGCAAAGCTGCGCAGAGAAACCCTGTCTCGAAAAACCAAAAAAAAAAAAAAAAAAAAAGAACTGGATTCTTTGATCGAATTTACTTGCAATCATTACAACCCAAACTGTGTTTCCATTCAGACAGCAGAGGCAGCCATAGTGAGTGACCAAGGAGGACCCTGAAGCATCCCTCTAATCACTAGCAACTGCTAGTATAGCCATCGTTTGGTACCTGCGCAGAAGTGGCTCCAGGACCCAGAGATAAAAATGGCAGCAAATGTTCAGGTCTCTTTAGACAGTGGCACAGTGTTTGAATATACCCTAGAATGGTCTATAAGCATACTTTAAGTCCTCTCAGTTTATTTATGGTACCGAGCACAATGTAAATGCTGCATCAATAGTGGATATAATGTATGGGTTAAGGGATACCGTCAACCTTCCTAATGCTCTGACCCCTTCATACAGTTCCTCATGTGGTGGTGTCCCCCAAGCATAAAATTATTTTCATTTCTACTTCATAACAGTAATTTTGGTACTGTGTTTTCTGATGGTCTTAGGCAATCCCTGGGAAAGGGTTGTTCAGGCATAGGGGTTGTGACCCACAGATTGAGGAACACTGGCTTTGGGGATGGCAACATCCTAACTTTGTTATATACAGATGGAGTGTTTTATTTTTCACTGAGTATTTCTAATCCTCAGTTCGTTGGATATTTGGATGTGAAACTCAGAGGGGTGATTATATGATAACCAAGTGGTGAGTTTTATGAGAAGGTATTAGTCAATTGTTTAGCGAGTATTTTTATTTTTTAACAGTAAAGACAGAATCTGTCTCAATTTGAAAATCTGACTGACAGCTACTGACGGGGTAGAGATGTTTTGGGAACTGCAGGAACTGGAGCAAGTCAACTCCCTGCGGTGGTGAGTTGTACCCTTACTGATAGTTGGTTGGCCTTATTTGGTAGGAAGCTGTTCTGTAGCTAAGTAGAGAAGAAAAGAGGAGCAGTGAAGGTAATAGCATTTTACTCCTCCAGGTTTATGTAGCAACACATGACTCACTGTAGCACCCAGGGTTGGGGGTTACTGTCTCCTCTTAGGACACGAGGAAACAGCAGCTCCAAAAGAAAAAATCTGAGGATAGTCCAGCAGTATCTAGGACTCATACTCAATGCTGTTTGCCTCCAAAGCTTACTAGCCTTCCCACCAGCTTGATTGTCCTTAAATTAATAGTGATAATAATCCATTAATAACCTAGGCTTAGCCAAATAAAATAATCTCAGCCAAATAAAATAACCAGTTAGATCTGGAGTAGGGAAATAACCAGACTGGCCGTGGAGCTTTAGGTCATCTTAGCTATGGAAATGGAAGGGCAATAATTCAAGATAACCAGGCCCAGTTCAGTGCTCACTATAGGAAACACCGGGTCTCATCTTGAAATGAGAAGAACTCCAGTCCAACTCCTTTGTAGCACGGCTCTCTAGGATAGCACTCTGAACTCAACACAGTTGTTCATCTCAGTAGTATCAGAAAAGAACCCAGTCCTTTCTCAGTATAAATTCCATGGAGTGATCCATAGATTAAGAGAGTCGGAAATACTTTATACATTTATTTCTTTGTGTGAGTGTGTGCGCGCGCGCGCGTGTGTGTGTGTGTGTGTGTGTGTGTGTGTGTGTGTGTGTGTGTGTGAATGTTGATGCATGCAACTGTGACATGGTATTCTTGTCTAGATCAGAAGATAACTTAATGCAGGAGTTGAGTCTCTCCTTCTACCAAATGAGACCTTGGGATGGAACTCTGACTGTCAAGCTATTTCACTAGCCTCCTATCTAAGAAGTTTTTATGAAATTAACTGTAACTTTTATTAACAGCTTGAGGAGTGAGAGTGTATATTAATGGCATCACCCCCTCCCTCTGCCTTCTCTCTGTGTCTCTCTGTCTCTGTCTGTCACCCACCCTCATTGCTATGTTGATTCGGTTGGCCTCACATTCCTTATCCTCCTGTCTCAGCTTTTATTCTCCACTGCTGGATATATAGGTACACCATCACAGCCTGCCAGATAAATACATTTTTTTTAAGGCCAGATAAATGTTTTTAATCAAGATGGGCTTTAACTGCTAATTTTATTATAGCCCAGTGTAGAGCTGGATTCTTGTATCCTTATTCCTGAAACCTTGTCCAGCTGATATTTTGTTGTGAGGCTATTTCAACCGTATGGCTACATCTCAGCCACATATCATGGATATGCTATTAAAACCATTTTAATTTAGAGCTGATTTAAACTTATTACTATTATCATCATTATTACGTCCATTCTTGTTGTCCATTAGAAATGTTCCGCATCTGTATTGGCTGATTTTCTAATCTCTGCAGCTATATTCTGGACAAGAAGCAACTTAAGGGTGAAGGCTTATTCTGGCTCACACTTCAAAGGAAAGCATGCCTTCAGTGGTGGCAGGCATGGCTGTGGGAGGGACTTGGTCCTTGGCAACCACAAGGAAGGGGAGAAGGGAATGTCAGTGCATACGAGAGTGTTTTTCTTTTCCCTCTTTCATCATTTGGGGCCCCAGTCTATGGAATGGTGCCACCCATATTTAGGGTAGTTCTTTGCTCTCTGTCAAACCTCTCTAGAAATGTCCCCACAAACACAAACCAACTTATAGCCTGGGTGTTTTTTAACCAAGTCGACATTCCAAATTAACCCGTGGCGGTACAGATAAACTGTCATTTAGAGACTAGAATTTAGATCGTAAATTCCTCAAGCAAATTTTGCCAAATTTGAAATAACCGCAGTTTTTATGTTCCTGAGAGGTGAGGGCAGTTTGTGAAAACCAGCTCTGCCTTAGCTGGGTGCGCGGGAAGGGAGATGCAGTGTCCACACAAGATCCCGCTGGAATTGTGTGAGAAATGATTTCACAGTTTTGCAGTTCTTTATTTTTGTGATAAAATCAAATGTCAGCCATAGTCAAAGCCACTCTCTGGCCAGACAAAGCTGTGAAAACTCTTCTTGATCCCTGGGGAGCAGAGATTCTTATCTGTATTTAAACCTAGAGAGTTTGATTTAAGTAGGTCCCTAATTGTTTCCATTTCAGACAATTATCTTGCCTTACTAATGTATTATAGATCTTATCCAATTCTGTGTAATTTATTAATTTGGTCTTGGAAGCAAACACATTTTACTATTTTATGGTGTGTCTAGGTCCCATTTCCTTTGGTTTAGTGTCGGGGACACCTTCTTTTCCAAAGCTGTATAGCATAAGTACACTTTGGTCTTATGATGCAACTTGCTTTCATGAATCAATTGTAACGTTCAGGACTGCCCAAAGTGCTAGTATATGCTTTCTAAATAATGTGAATAACGATAGGAAATGGTAAGTTTTTTTTTTAAAGACTAATTGGTAGGAGCTCACTTGGTTAACCCCTATTAGTGATTTGGTTCTCACAACTGGACAACCAGCTTAGTGAATGGCAATGCCTAACCCACCAGAAGTCTGCCTCAAGGACTGTGACTTCCCAAAGGAGTTCTCCCTTGTGTAGTTATCCGAAAGGCCAGGGCAAACGGAATGTGTAGGAAGCATCTTTTAGTCTAAGGAATGTCTACATCACATTTACTTCAAAAACTCACATCTGACATGTAGAGCATATGGTAATGATGCCTGTTTTCACAGGTAACATCGTGATGCACACATTTGCTCTGATAAGTGGCAATTTCATGTCTTGATCTGTTTCTGCATTTGGAGCTGTGGGGATTACATTCTGCTTGAGAATCTCTTTGGTAATAAACTTCATTAAAGTTTCTTAACCCAGGAGAAAGGGGAAGTAGTGATGTCCCCAGACTTTTTTCTATGTCATGATTTCATTCTTTTGTCTGGATTTCCAAAAGTCTAATTTCTACAAAAAGCAAGCAAAGATACCACCACACAATCTAAAACAAATCATACACTTACAATCTATACTGATCTAGAAAGACCTGAGTATGTAAGAGTAAAATAAATTTTAGGTACATTTAAAATTACAGGGGGAATAAGTCCCTTTCTCTTATTGTTCATTTTTTAAAAAAATTTTTTGTTCTTCTTATTAATTTTTATTTCCCCATCCTTTATTCTTTACAGCATCCAAATCTAGTATTTTATTAAGTAAAGGAGTTCAGCATCCCAATGTAGTTATGCCATTTCCCTGCTCACTGTGACTGCTTAACCTGCCTTTAAATTGTGTATACCCCAATTCATACATACTAGTTATCTTATGCATCTTGCTATTGAAATTGGGATTAAACATTATCAATATTTTGTGGATTTTGAACTCTGGGACTTCCTTCTGAGAAATAAAAAGTTCATGTCTTCTGTTTTACTTTCACATAAAATATACTTATTGCAATAAATGTTCATGAATAACTGCTAGATGCTATTACTCTTTGGATTATAAGAATTATCACCTCAAATGACATGACTAAACCACTAATAAAATCAAAATAAAATTGGATAATTTTACACACTCAATCACGTTCATTTAGGGATAATATAAAATTCAGACCAACTAGGAATTTATGTACTTCTTGATGTTAATGAAACATTGATTATAGCTTTTCAGTAATATTATTAATACATATCACACATTGAGAGAAGAGCCTGAACATTGTTACCACACAAGGCTACAGTATTTTCTAAACAGTTGCCTGTAATTTGACTTGGCTGTGCATGAAGGAGTCCTACTGATATATAAACACACGTAATATTCATTCCCCCTAAAAACCTAAAAAAATATAAGGTAGGTTAATACAGAAATTAAACAAAGTACATGTGGACTGTTATCTGTGAGAGAAAGTTAAAAAAAAAAAGTAGTTGACCCTACTATTGTCTCAAGCTCAATTGTTTACTGGTATCAAGTTTTAGGCCACTGAAAAGGAAGCCCAAACATGGCCTGACAGCCTTGAGGCAAAGGTGAGAGATGAGCTAGCACTCACAGAACGGGGTACCAAAGATGAAGTGACAGAGAGAATGAGCTCTGTGTCTCTGCAGAGAGACTTCTCCTGCTTTTGTCAAAGTAGCAATCTGGTTCAGGCATGAGAGGGACCTTTCTAAGGCCAGTAAAGATGAACCAGGATTCAGTAGGCAGATCCCTTCCTGAAGCTCCCATCAGCCACTGTGAAGAGAACTCATGAGACACATGAACCTTTGTGAGGATCTCTAGACTAGTCACGCCAACAATGAGGCTCAATTAGTTCTAGACTAAAGGATCCTCTGGATCTCACAAGAGAATAATGGAAATAATAAAGATACACGCAGAAATCATTAAAATTGAAAGCAGAAAAACAAGTAGAATTATCAAAATCTAGTTCTTTGGAGAGATCAATGAAACTGATTAATTTCTAGTTGGCTTAGCAAGAAATAAAGAGTAGGTACAGCAAGATCACAGGAGAATTGTATAACTGTTTAGAAAAAGAACCAAATCCTGACCCTCACCTCATACCTGAAATCAGTGGTTCTCAACCTGTGGGTTGAGAATGACCCTTTCACAGCAGTCGCCTAAAATTAGTCACATGATACATGAGGCAGAAAGCACAGATATTTTCATTATGATTCACAAGACTAGAAAAATTAAAATTATGAAGTAGTAACAAAATAATTTTATGGTTGGAGGTCATCACAATGTGAGGAACTGTATTAAAGGGCTACAGCATTAAGAAGGTTGAGAACCACTGCTTTAAATAAACATGAAGGTTAAATAAACTATGGACTATGCATCTAAACTCAGCAGTATATCCATAAGACTTAGAGAGGTCCTCCAAGTATGTTCCAACACATGAGCCAAGAGACTGAAATTTACTTCACAAAAGAAGGGTCACGCGTGGCAATAAGTGCATAAAAGAATGCTCAGCCACACTGACCACCAGGAAAAAGCAAAACAGAACTGCCTGTAGACAACTGGCATTGAAATGCAAAAGATGGACCATACTAAGAACTAATTTGAAAATACTTCAGAAGTCTTAATGTAGTATACACAAATAATATATATATTATTTAATATCTATTATATAATATATATTATATATAGTTAAATATATTCTAGTTAACTAATCACAGTCCCCAATATTCCAGTATTATTCTAGAGGAATAAAATATATATATATACACAATATATATATATATTGTGTATATATATACATATACACTATAGCACCTCTTCTCATTTGTAGATAATTATGCAAAAATGCAAAAGTCATGATTATAGGAAAGAGACTTACACAGTGATTTCAGAAGGCTGGGGTGGGAGTGTGGATGGGGTGTCAGTAATCACATGCATGAGTCATAAAAGTCTCAAAGTTAGTAGGGTACCATAACCATACTCCAAATACATGCATGAGACATATGTTTTGTGGGGTGATTAAAAAGTAGCAAAACAATAAACTAGGGTAACACTTGCAATGCAAAAAAACCCCAAAAAACAAAAAACCCAAAGGTGTGTTATTATTTTTAGTAAAGTACTTTTACAAATAAAAAAGAAGCTTAACTGAAAAATGGATGAGTTTTATAAATAAGCATTTGATGGAATATCTGGAGATGATAGAATTGAGAA
>CABHPP010124486.1:3583-14098 GCA_902168425.1 Peromyscus attwateri
AGAGAGACAGAGAGACAGAGAGACAGAGAGACAGTGATAGAGGCAGAAGCAGAGATCCTTGCATCCCTTTGTAACATAACTCAGGCATTGCTCCTCTCTTCCTGAGCTCTGGTTCAGTATATCTAGCTACTCTTTAGAGTGCTCCAGTCAAGTTATGTCCATACCAACCTTATAAGGATAATAAGTAAGGGTTGTGCTTACAGAACTTACATCATCAGTTTCTAAAGTGTTTCAAGGGTGACCCATGCTCTTTTTGTACAATATTGCAATGCTCATCCCTATACCTTCTGAGAAGACAACTTCCCTTTTCCTGCTCCTGATTCAAAGGATAGTACCATACTCCAATGGTCACTCAGTGTCTAGTGGCAAAATGAGAACTCCCTATCTCTCTCTCTCTCTCTCTCTCTCTCTCTCTCTCTCTCTCTCTCTCTGTCTCCCTGTCTCTCTCTCCTTCCTTGCTCCCTCCCTTCCTCATCCCTCACTCCCCCATATGTGTGACATACTCTACTGCAGCAATAAAAGACATCATCTCAGTAATGCATGGCTTGATTTTCTTGTAGATCACTAATTTTTGACTTTGGACACAGCCTACAGCAATAAAGACAGTGATACTTCCAGAGCAGGTTCTGAGAGATGGCTATTCTTGCTCTTGAGGCCATCTTGACATAAGACCAGGGCTGAGGTGTGTGCTGCTAGGGCTTTGCCCATAATTCAAACAGGGGAACATCACCATCAATTAATCAATCAGTGGATCCACAGGCTCTTGATGTCATGCACCTGCTGTGGTGGCTTCAGCCTCATCTTTTTTAATCTAAATGTGGAGAAATCACTGCATCACTTTGTGTGCCACTAGAACCTGCAAAAACATTCTTGAGTTCTGCAACACATGATGGGCAAACTTAAAATCTGGAGTACAGTTAAAATCCGGGGTACAGCTGAGCTAACATTAGAATGAAAACATATCTGACTAGACAAAGGTCGTGGTGGTGGCATGTCCTGGGGGGTGACGGGATCTCAGGTTTAAGCAAAATCTGTGTATTTCTGTCTGCACGAAGCCTAAATAAAGTTTTTCTTGTGTGAGGTTCTGGGGTGACACCCTGAACTCTGTCCTCTTTGTTATTTCTGAAGTTCTTTGTGGTATGAGTGGGTCACTCTTGTTTGGAGAGTGATATCTAACGTGAAACAAGAGACACGTCCATTGTGCCTGTCACCAGCGGCTCTAATAGCTTTTGCAGGGCTACATGGTGGGTGTTGTAATTCCATTCTCCCCATGACCACAGGAAAGGGAAACTACTAATTAAATACGAGAAGTCAGAGGCCTTCCCCAAACCTTTCTGCTCAGCTAGCTTTCCCAAGGCGGTTGTCCAGCGAGGCCATCCCAGGGGGACGGCACTGGGCACACAAAGGCTGGACACACTACAGCGCACACATGGCTGGTTGTCAGGATCCAGCAAACCAGCCATGTCCCGCTCGAGTGTCACCACTTCCTCTCAACCCCGAAAGCTCCGGTGGGCGTAGCCCTGTGTCAAAGGGACATGCCTCATGCTCTAGGACTCCATTGTTCAGGGCAGATGTAGTGACCCTGGGGGTGTGGCTGGGGACACCAAGTATACAAGAGAAAGGGCAGGAGGTGGATGGGGGTGGAAAGCAAGGTGGGGAAGGCTGCTTGAATGTGAGCTGCTTCTGAGCAGCGGTATACTTTGTGTACTTTATGTTTTGGACTTTCAGTAACACCGTCTCTGCACTTGGGAGTCAAGCCCACATTTTTAAAGGTGACGGTGTTCTGGGAACTCTGGCAAGGTGGGAAAGGCACAGGACTCTAAAATTTGGACTTGCGTAAACAAGGCCATGTTGACCTTCAAGTGCTGTCAAAGCTCAGGGAACTTCAGGAGAGAGTCCAACACAACCCTGACAGCTGGAACCGCCCAGCGGTACAAAACCATCTTCTTCAGATGCCAGAGACAGCGTGGGAAGGGTGCATCACCTGTTCTGCTGGGTTACGCTGGGTTTAATATAAATAACTATGTTTGACATTTCAATTTAGTTCTTACAACTTTTAATACATTTTTGTATTATAGTCTCTGCAGATAATTTACTTCTCAGTGTTTCTTTATAATAAGAACTATGATGGGAAGAAAACCATCTCATTTATGTGTAAATTCTGTTAACAGTGTAGTTTGCATACAGTATTCCCCCAACACTGTTGTTTTTAAGTTGGCATTTTTAAATTGTGAAAGTGATCAACTATATCTTTTTGGAGAAATCCATTAAGTTGGAATGGGATGTGGCATCATCATTTTTTCCCTCCCATATCAACTTCCTTCAGAGATAGCGTGCCATGATGGGATGGAAATGGGGTATATGAGGCCTAGAGCAATATATCAGTTAAGATTGGAGATAACACACCCAAATTTTACACAGAGCAAATTTTATCCCTGTGGATTCCTACCCTACCCTAGGACAGGACTGGCTATATGTGTAAGCCAATAGCATTCCCTCCGCTCAACGCTATTTTCCAAGCAGCAAGTTTTAATGTTTTTTTTTTTTTTTTAATGTCCTCAGAACCCTGCTTACATCCCCACTGTGAAGCCCCTGGCCCTCCAGACTGGCCATTGCTTCCTTACTCAGACATCTGACTGTGTTTTACTAGCTGACTGAACACTGTATCCCTGTGCACAGTGTTCCTTAAGATTGGGGACAGAGCACTCAGAATCAGACTCTCCTCTCCAGCCCCCTACATGTTTGGGAGCAGATCACATGCGATTCTTATGTTCTGTTGCTGTGGCGGGATTCCCCCTCACTGAGCCTAAGCCTACCCAAGAGGCGTGAGAATGGGAATATTGTGCAGCTAACATCTTCAACCTGGATATCTGACCCACTATTGAGCATTCTCACCAATTACTTTTTAATTGGTGGTGTTAGGGAGGTAAATGGCCACTCATTGGTGTATCTTTGAGAGCTTCCTTCCTGGGATCTCTGATGAGGACACAGTGAAAGGTTCTGTTTCAGGTACTAGGGAGTAAATGTTTTGAAATGATGAATATCTAGTTTCTGATATTGTCAATACTAGGTGTCAGCTGGGGGCTCTGTTTTAAGGTTGACTACAGTTACTTCTCCCTGTCTGACTCACGCATCACAGCTGGGAGCCAAATTTGGTGGAGAAAACCAGATTTCCCATAGTCCTGCCTGACACAAAGTCAGAGTCACCGGCTTATGAGATCTTTGTAAAGGCTGGCTGCTTGTTTTCGCTTGTCACACATGGGAAGCTGTGGTTCACATGGCCTTGCTCAGAAAACAAAATAACACAGACTGAGGAACAGGCAGCACCCACCTCGAGTCACCAAAGACGTCAATATCTTTCGTCTCTCCAGCTTGGGCACGAGTTGAATTCACACCACTCTCCAGTGCAAACGCAGAGCCCTGTGGGTTACAAACACATCGCTTTCTTGTTCAGAACGACAACAGAACAATACCTTTAAAAACACTGCCATCGTTTTTTTTTTTTTTTTCATCCTTTAAAAATAATTTCATTTTATGTGTGTGGGTGTTTGTCTGCATGTATGTCTATACATCATTTGCATCTGTGGAGACCAGAAGAGGCATTGGGTCCCTGGAACTGGAGTTAAAGATGCTCATGAGCTACTACGCAGATGCTGGGAATCAAACCATGTCCTCTGGAAGAGCAGCCCACGCTCTTAACTACTAACTCATCTCTCCATCACCCACTACTCTTTTTCTTCTCCTCCTCCTTCTTTTTTTCTCCTCTTCCCTCTCCTCCTCCTTCTCCTTTAAGTTATGTATTTGCTAATGTAGGAACACTGTAAATTGCTGACTTCATAAAGTTTGCTGGGAGAGACATCCACCCTGCACTATACAAAACGTTGTTACTTTTTTTTGAGGTAGGAGTGAGTTTAGTTGTTCTCAATATAGAATAATAAAATCATGGCTGTGCCTGAGGTGATGAAGGGTAGATGCTGCTCCATTCTACAGTGTTAGCACTGGGATATTCCTTTTAAATGGATTTTTGTTCCAACTATCTGTTGGAAAATAAAATATTGAAACTGAAAACCTTATGAAACCCACTGTAGACTTGGAGCAATTGGGCCAGCACTGTGTGAACATGCTTCTGGGATGATCCACCCACAGTCTGTGCAATAAAAACTATAGACATGACCCTGATGACCTTTGCCGTAGGATGCTGCTTCTTGCACATCTTCCTAAAGGGAACCTGTTCTAGAGGAACCAGGAAAGAGGGACAGGATGACTGTCCATGGCTGGAAGGAATTGTCTTCATCAGAATGATGCTGGAGATGAGAGCCCGTGGCGTGAATTGTATGTAAGGACAGTGTGGTTGAGCTTGCAGGCGAGTTCAGAATTTATCACCTGTGACAAGGGGACTGTGCTTGCATGGTTAGAATGCTGCAGAACGAATGGGTAAGAAAACAGGAGAGCAGATCCCTCATGGCCTGAAGGAAGAGCACTTGGAAAATGTGGAGGTCACGTTTGGAAGGGTGGGGTCTGCACAGAGGAACAACACAGACCTACTAAGTGCAAGTTTGCTTGCAACATCTCTCTGAAATTCCTTCGAGTCCTGCCTAGGAGGGGCATCTGCAGGTTGAAGAGGCTTAAATCTCCTGTCAGCATTAGCAGCTGCCCGTAAACTGCTGTGAGGACACAGGATTGATTCAAGACACCCAGTCACTTCAGATTTGATAAATGTACCAAGACAGACAAAGACAAATTTAGATACGAGCTCCACTACTCGCATCATTAAGGGACAGATGCCGAGAAAACATACTGCTTTACAGTCAGGAGTGAGTCATGATAACAAAGCCCAAATCAAACCTCCCTTGCTTATGATTTGAATATAAGCATATCTTACTCTTCAACAGCAGTTTAAATATTTTATATGTTCATTTTATTTAAATAACTATGCTGCTTTGTAATATATCTTGGAAAAAGTGCAGTTTTTGATGTGATGGGTGATTGAGAAGGATAAATATACATCTAACCACAGTAGTGTGTGTGTGTGTGTGTGTGTGTGTGTGTTTGTGTGTGTGTGTGTTGTATTGAATGACAGTCCCCCTCATTGCATAGCACAACTCTAACTGGAAATACTTGTTTTCCAATTTTCAACTTAACTAAGGATATTTGAATGAAAATCTAATAACCATGTTCACTGATATTATAGAAAACAGACAGAAAAAAATATTAAAATTGTACCGGGTGATTGATTGCATTTCTGTGGTGCCTGCGTATATATGTGCATGTGTGTGTTGGCACACATCCATTTGTGAAGGCCAGAGGTCAACTCTGGGTCGTTTCCTCAATCATTCTCCACTTTTTACTTTTAAGATATATTTATTTTTACTCTCTGTATAGGTGCTTTGTGTATGTGTACGTATGTGCATCATGTGAACGCCTGGACACATGGAGGCCCAAATACGGCATTGGGTCCCCTAGAATTGGGGTTACAGACCATTGTAAGCCATCGTGTAGGTGTTGGGTATTTGAGCCATGTCCGCTGAAAGAGCAGCAAGTACTCTTAGCTACAACCTGTCTCTGCAGGCCTCTCCACCTCATTTTTCAACAAACTCTTTCACAGAATCTCAAGCTCAGAGACTGGCTGTACTATCTTCCCGGAGAGCTCCCGGGGTCTTCCCAATCAGGTTTCTGATTTTTCCTCCCGTCCTCGCTCTGCATCATCCCTTCCCCACAATTCAAGTGTCATTTAATTCCTTTTAATGGACATGAAATCCCAGGAGTATCAAATACTGTTTTTGAAAGAAGAAAGTGATGTTAGATGTCATTGCTGTAGGTAAATGAGACCCCTGAGGGCTCACCTGCTCGCAGTTACTGTTCTGGAGGGGACAGAAGAGGAAGACCTCTTGGCATTGTTGGGATCAGTGTCTTATTCACATGCTCTGGTGTGGATACTCAGGCATCCCCAGGGCCACAGTGCCTCAGGTCTCTGGAGATGTGAGCTCTGTAGCTCTTAGCCAAGGCCAATGCCAAGAAACAAAAAAGTGAGAGCTGAATCCTTTCCCACACATCTCCCTTCTAGGCCTGGAGAGTCAGCTCAGCAATATGTCCTTAGCAGAGGCCCATGTGAGATGAGTGTATGAGATTATTTTGATCACGTTTACCTTTAAGTAGTTACCATTCCACACTGCATGAGCTTTGGGGCACAGAGAACCTCGATTCCTCACACGCTGGGGGAGAGAATGGTTTTATAAACACACAGGAATTACTGATGACCAGGAGAATTTCAAATAGATTGCAGAAGGGTCATTTATACGTATCTCTTCTGACTATGGGGTATATGCCTAGCACAGAGACTAGGACCCAGAACTGAAAGAGGCCCTGGCTAGCCAGAGGTAAGGCTTTCCTTCCTTGGAATACTCAGAATGTAAGTCTGTGAGGAAGCCTCCACCCAATACCATCTCTGCAACTAACAAAGTAGTTTCATAGCTGATACCCTTCAGGACACGACTCCACTCCTCCAGACAGGATCAGGCAAGATCATGCCAAGAAGATATGCAGTCTCATCTACTGTGAGCCACCAGCCCTGTATTTAACCATATAACAACCTGGTCCCTATTGTGCCCATCCTCTTAAATTGTGGTTATATGCACATCTACTTCAGTATTTAAATCAAACCAAACCAAAACATTTATATGCAAACGTCTTTGAAAAGGCAAACCTCCAGGCATGGGGAGTTAACATTCTTACTGCAGCTTCTGGAGCAGGGTGGGGTGATGAAAAGCCATCCTAGTAAGTGGGGATCAAGTTGTGTAGTCTAACCTTTCTGCTGTCAACTTCCCTTCCATGAGAATTTATGACTACTGGTAAACCAGCAGCAAACTTACACATTCCTCAGCACGGAACAGTCGTCTGTCCTGATCCTGCCTGGGCTGGAAGCAGCACCCTGACCTGGGTATCAGATCGTAACTGAGAAGAAGCAGCTCTCCACCTACATCCCAATAGCCTCAGGAAGGCTGCAAGTGGCTTCCCACAGTCTCGACAGACCTCAGGTAAGGTGATCTCAGTGGTAGAGGGGTACAGCCTCCTAACTACTTGGATCCACTTGCAGCCAGTGGACCTCTTTGGTATCCCTTGGAGGAACCCCCAGGGCTTAGCTTAGGGTGCCTGGAAGATGCTTAGGTCAGTATCATTTTTCCTCATGCAGGTGTGATGGCTCAGCTGGCTGTGTTCATGCCATTTGTGGCCTTAGTCTCAGTGTTAATAAGATGAAGGATGCAGCATAAGGAGTCTTCCTCTCCCGTAGCCAGATCAGAGGGCAGGTAGCAACCCTTCCTCTAAGAGAGTCTGACATACGAGAGAGACACTGTTAATGCACAAGTGGCCAACTTCATCCCTGCATAGGGAGCAAGCAGAAAGGAAGCCAGGTTGTGGGTAGTTCTTTTCTAGAATATTTAATTACGCGACTGTGCTTGGCTGAGCTGCTGTTTACATGTGTTTGTGCTTATCATGTGACTGGTGGTTTCTGTATTTAATCTGCATCTGCTTCTCCATGTCTGTCACTCTGACTGTCCCATTATCCACCATCTAAAAGTCACCATTGTCCTTTTTTATTATAAATATTTTTATTTTATAATTAATTTAATTTTACATATCAGCCACGGATTCCCCTGTCCTCCCTCCTCCCACCCCCCAGCCCTTCCCCCAATCCACTCCCCACTCCCACCTCCTCCAAGGCAAGGTCTCCCCTGGGGAGTCAGCCTAGCCTGGTAGATTCAGTTGAGGCAGGTCCAGTCCCCTCCTTCCTACACCAAGGCTGAGCAAAGTGTCCCTGCATAGGCCCTAGGTTCCAAAAAGCCAGCTCATGCACTAAGGACAGGTCCCGTCCCACTGCCTGGGGGCCTCCTAAATAGTTCAAGTTAATCAACTGTTTTACTTATCCAGAGGGCCTGGTCCAGTTCCATGGGGGCTCCTCAGCCATTGGTTCACAGCTCATGTGTTTCCGCTAGTTTGGCTATTTGTCCCTGTGCTTTTTCCAATCAAGGTCTCCATATCTCTTGCTCACACAATCCCTCCTCTCTTTAGCCAACTGGACTCCTGGAGCTCTGCCTGGGGCTTGGTCTTGGATCTCTGTATCTGCTTCCATCAGTCACCAGATGAGAGTTCTATCAGGACAGTTAGGGTGTTTTGCCATCCGATCACCTGAGTAGGCCAGCTCAGGCACTCTCTTGACCATTGCCACTAAAATATCATCCTGAGTGAGATAATCCAGACTCAGAAAGACAAACATGGTATGTACTCACTCATAAGTAGATACTAGATGTACAGCAAAGGATAACCAGACTGCAACTCACAACTCCAGGGAGGCTAGCTAGTAAAGAGGACCCTCGGAAAGACACAGGGATTGACCAGCAATAGAGAAATGGATGAAATCTACATGAGTAAACCTGGGGTGAGGGGAGGTAATGGAGGGCAAGGGTCGGAGGTCGGGGGGGGGGGGGGGAGGAGCTTAGGGGAGCGGGAGGTCCCAGCTGGATCAGGAACAGAGTGGGAGAACAAGGAAAGAGATACCATGATAAATGAAGAGCTCATGGGAATAGGAAGAAACAGAGTGCTAGAAAGGTCCCCAGAAATCCACAAAGATACCTTCACTATGAACTAGTGGCAATGGTCGAGAGAGCACCATTGTCCTTTTATGATAAACTTTTACATCTTAGCCTAGTTCAAACTCACTGCTCATACAGTTTAGTAGCATTAGTTAAGATTCAATCATTTCTGAAATAAGGCTAGGAGAATATTGGTATTTTAGGGCCCCATGAGTTATTTCTGCATTAATATAATTCCTTCTTACAGATGAGCCTGAGCAGCATTAAAATTCAGAACTCAAGTCAGTCAGTCTATATGGCAGAATTGAGGATTCTTCAACTGGGAATCCACTGAGATTCATTCTCCTCAGGCTCTATGATGGAAATGTAATTAATGGAAGATAATTGGACTCTGATCTGCTTGCTGGCATATTTGTTTGCTTTTATAGATGGAGCATAACAGGACTTCTGGAAACATTTATTCTAGCCAGATTGCTTGAGTTGGAGCTGGTAGACACTCATTGTCTAATGCATCAGCCATATTTTTTTGGTGATTTTTCAGTCACCTACATGGATCCCTGTGTATGCTTTTAGAGAACCAGGAGGGTTCTGGGGAGAGGACTCGGAGGGTAAAGTTCCTGCCACACAAGCATGAGGACCTGAGTTCGGATCCTCAGCACCTGTGTAAAAGCCAGATAGAGTGGCTCATGTGTCTGTAACCCCAGTGCTGGGAAGCAATGGTGCTTATAGCCAGTCTAAGCACACCAGGGAACTCTAGGTTCAGTTGAAGAACTCTCAAAAAAGTAAGGGAGAGAGAGGATGGCAAAGTCAGGAAGGTACCTGACTTTGACCTCTGGCCTCCATATTAACACACACACACACACACACACACACACACACACACAAACACACACACACACCACATACACACAAACTAACATAATGAGTTCCTCTCTTCTATCTCATGAATTAGAATTATCTCTTCCACTTCCTACTCTTCTGAACTTGTAACACAAACAATCATAATAAGGAGCATAAAATATCCTTTATAGAGGCCTTTCATCAACTTAGACACATTTGGAGAGGAAAGAAAACAATCCTGAATTTCTTTCTCTGTGAAGCTAAACTATTGCTTCCTGGAAGGAGACTCTTTCTTCAAGATTGGACCTGTGCCAACACTCCTGATTAGTCCCAAGACCATCCCAGGCTCGACTGTTGCCTGTGGAGAGGTGCCGGGCAAATCAACGAGACAGTGAGCATCCACGGGCTTCATTTGGCTCAGCCCCCTGAGTCATTATCAGCAGTTCTCAGGTTACTTTGGAATCGTAATTCATATGTTTAGAGTTGTTTGCAAGGTGCCTAATGGACAGTCATCAAGGCACATGTTGTCCTCAACCTGAGTGTTGTCTAGTTAGAGATGAAAGAGACCTCCTGCTGCGTCCAACAGTCAGCAAGCCAAATGTTGCCCTCTTGGCTTTTACATCAAGCTACAGAGCTCCTTGCTCGCTCGGCGCAGTTGTAGAAATGAGTGATCTCATTTTACCTTTTACATTTCACAAGAAGACTTGAAGTGCATTCACCTGGCAAACCCTCCCTCGGCTGCACTTGATAGTTGATTCTCAGAAAAGAAACCATGTGACGTTTTCCTTATGTCTCAAAGGCTGAGATCCTGTGGGAAGGAGCAGGTGAGCGACCACCTCTGTGTCTCTCTGATCACTTTTCCCCCACCCCCATCTCACCCAGCACCTGGCAAGGCACCTGTATCCAACCATTGAGGACATCCATGCACAGTGAATAGCACAAGACTTCTATTTTATCCCAGTTTGTACAAATAGGAAAATTCATGACCAGTTGTTGGAAGCTTGTTCTTTTAAAAAGAGGCTTCTTAAAAAGAAGGAGGAAAGGAAGGAAGGAAGGAAGGAAGGAAGGAAGGAAGGAAGGAAGGAAG
>CABHPP010124486.1:14108-28470 GCA_902168425.1 Peromyscus attwateri
AAGGAAGGAAGGAAGGAAGGAAGGAAGGAAGGAAGGAAGGAAGGAAGGAAAGAAGGAAGGAAGGAAGGGAGGGAGGGAGGAAGGGAGGGAGGAAGGAAGGAAGAACAAATAAATGTCAACCAGATCCAGAAATGGGAATTTCTCATTATGATGTCATTTTGTTTTTTTTCCTAGTGAGGAAAGTCCCCCGCTCAAGTGACATTTGCCATCTTAGTTTGTTATCCAGACTGGTTTCCAGCTGTCACTAAACCCTGACCCAGGTGTGCAGAGGCCCAGCATCCACAGGGCAACTTCCTTGCCCTGAGAGCAGAAAGCTGTTGGCATCACCCTGGTCACTCCTGGGACACAGCTTGCTTTATTCTCGATCTAGATCATCCACACAAGCACAGGGCTATCTGGAGACCAGGGTCTAACGTAGGGAGCTACTTAACTGTTAGCTTGTGGTCTTCACACAGAATCTAACGTCATTAGCAACGTAACTACAGCAACTTCGACTTGTTAGGTAAGGCCTAATTGGTCAGGAGATCACATGCATCTTGCTTTACCTGCCAGCCCCTCTCCCACAGTGGGTAGACAGCAATGGGGGGTGCAGACCATTGTCTCAAAGGAATGTGGCAGCATCACCTTTCCTACACTCTCCCTCCAGGGACCATTCCCCCTCCAGCCTCAATTCCTCCCTCCTCCCAGAGAGAAAAGAGGTGATTGGTTTCATTTGACTGTGTTTGGACACGGCTTGTGTTCACTCGGAGTGTGCACAGTGCACCCTGGGACCTGCTAACTCAGCCTAGCTAGGGCTTTCCATCTGAGCCTCTGATAACTTCAGCTTTTCTTTTGATTAAGGAAAATCCAGAAGACATGGATACTAGAGGTGAATTTCAGTTCTAAGAGGGGGGCATGGCTACCTGGGTCAGCTGGACAGCCTCCTGTTCTCCATCAAGAACTCTACCATCGAAAAGAAGAACCTTTTGGAGGCTTGGGGGTCTGAGTTATGATGGGCAAGTCTGTACACAATGTGCCTCTCTCCTGTGATAAACAAGAAATGGAAGTAGGAAGGTAACACCCTCACAAGTCTTGGAGACAATGTTATTTGGTATATTTTCTTCTTTTCTTGGCCTCATGCGTGTGGATTGATGTGGGCATTTTGCCTCCGGACAACAAGAATTCCTCCATCTCATGGAAGCCTCGGGGCTCATGGACACTGTTCTAGGAGCGACATTCAGCCTGCTTCACCCTGTGCCCACCCCACACTCCATGGAGCTTGTGGTACTTTCTAATGCCCCTTGACCCAGTAACTCCAAGATATTCATTCTTCTTCACACTAAGCTGTCCAGAAATCAGATTTACTTCATCAAGACTCATCCTAACCAACTGTGTGCCATCGTATGGTTTGACTTCTTTCCCCCTTAGAATCACACACACACACATGCATGCACACCCCCCAGCCTCTGTCTTTAGAAGTATTAGTTGTTCGGTTGTGGGACCCTTGTCCTGTTTGTTTGCTTCCCACCCGGATCCCACGTTGTGACTGAGTTGCCTGACACTGATGATCATCACAGTTCAGAATCCCACCTGCCAGTCAGCCAGCCAGTCCCTGTCTGCCAATTCGGAAACTTTATTTGACCTATTTTTTAAATTTATATTTCTGAAGATGTAGACATTTTACAGCAAAGGTGAATCTGAGACCACAGATACAGATGTAGCTATGTCCATGGAGACTGATTAAGTGTGTATGTATGTGTGCCTGCATGTTCGCATGTGTGTGTGTTGGGATGTATTGTTTCAAATGCCATTACAGGGGCCTGGAATCCAGTTATTTACCTTGAAAAGAAGCATCAATAGTTTGTCACTTGTAAAAATTTTAACTCAAATTCCTTCAATGATGACTAGGAAAGATATTATCAGAAAGATATTCCTTCAATTATAACTAGGCACATGGGATCTGAGTGCTGCACAGGAAGAGTCTAGAAAGAGTGATGCCCAGGTTTATCTTACCCTGAAGGTGAGAGGTCCCCCTCTTTGATGGTTAGGCTGTTGTCATGGTCAATATTGATTGTCACCTTGCCTGGATTTGGGACAACCTACAAGATACACATTTGTATGTGTCTGGGAAAATATTTCCAGAGGAGAAAAAACCCATCCTGGAACTGAGTGACACTGTCCCATGAACTGAGGTCCTGCAATGAATAAAAAGGGGAAGAGGAGAAAGAAAGTTGAACACCAGGGTTCATTTCTCTCCCCAACAACCATGCCTTCATCTTTATGATGGACCATACCCTCTCAAACTGTGAGCTCAGAAAAACCTCTCCCTTTAGGTTGCAGCAGTTACTTGGTCGCACCAGGGAGAAAAGTACCAGGTACATTTATCAATCCCTAATCATGCTTCAATGTAGAACCAAATACATATGCCAACCACCGACTCTGCCACAGGAGAGACTGCACACTCAAAGGAAGAGAGAACAGAGAAAAGGGCACACTACATTCTCAACACATCTAACTCCCCACACAACCATCATAGGAAGATAAGTTTAAAACATGAACTGAATCTTGAATGATTTCCTAAGGGTGTTGAGATTCAGTCATGGACTTTGAGGTTGACTTTGAAACAGAGCAATTAGAATGTGTGAAGGTTGTAAGGTTCTGCAAGATAACAGTCCTTTGAGAAATTAAACATCTGGTTCTGCATTCAGGTCACCTTCTCCCCTGGCAAAACAGAGGGTTTAACTTTGATATTTGGCATTTTACAGATAACTACCAGTTAGAGGTGAGACATACCCACTCAGAACTATTTATATGCAGAGGAGTTTAAATAAGACTTGCAGTGATCAATGTCTTTCAAATAGCAAACAGCAAATTCTACTGGGGTTAACCAAGGTAAATAGCAATTCCCAATGCCATAATGCTGTGGGGTCTTTGGACAGCCCTGCCACCGACTCAAAAGACGGCTTCTCATGCCTGGTGCTAGGCCTTTGTTAGTTATTTATACATGGACTAATGTGTGTTATTGGTACTTTTAGGTGGATAGTTAATAGCATGATTCCATATGCCCTTGTCAGATGTCCTGATTTTGTTTTATCCTCCTTCTGCACTGACCTTCCTTCTAATTAGAGCCAGCCTCCCACCAGATTTCCCATTTCCCACTTCAGGTCACTTATATCATGCTATTCCCCTCTCTATTGCTCTCCCATATCTCCTATACCTGAAAGAATCTCTTTTCCCCCCTCTGGTTTCTGTAGTTACTCCATGATAAGTACTTAACATGTGAAGATTTGGATCTAGGGACCCCCCAATGAGAGAGGATGACATTTGTCTTTCTGGGTCTGGGTTACTTCACTCAATATGATCTTTTCTAGTTCCATCCATTTACCTTCAAAGTTCATGGTTTCCTTTTTCTTTACAGATGAATAGCATTCCATAGTGTATATGTACCACATTTTCATTATCCGTTCACCAACTGAAGGACATTTAGGTTATTTCCACACCCTAGCTACTGTGAACAGGGTAGCAGTGAACTGGGAGGAACAAGTGCCTATAGAGTAGGACGTTGGGTTCCTTGGTCTTATGCCAAAGAGTGGGAGAGCTGGGTCATTTTGGAGATTTGATTTTAGCCTTAGAGGATTCCACCCACTGATTTTCAGAGTGGCTGGACCAGTGTACAACCCCTGCAACAGTGAATGGGGGTTCCCTTTTCTCCAATGTCACTTCCAGCACTTGTTGTCCAGTGTTCTGCTGATCTTTGCCATTAGTCCTGGAGTAAAATGAAACATCAACGTTGTTGTTCTAATTTGTATTAGTCTTTATTGCTGAAGAGACCATGCAGTACAGACACAGAACCCAAACCCCCCTGAGCTGGAGCCTAACCTGAAAGCTTCCTTCCTGATGACTGGACGTTTCCAAAGAAGGGAAGCAACTGACTGTCCTCCAAGCTCTGATGCCTATGACCACAACAATGGCCATCATGGGACCATAACCATGAGAGTGCAGCGGTGGCATGCACACCTGGGTGGTAACCAGCAACTCTCTAATTGGACCTAAGACCCACTCAACAAATGTGAAATCATGCTTGGAACCGGAAACCTAACCAATAACCCAAGGTTAGTTACTAGTTATAAGGAGGAAAACCTCCAGCCACAACATGACTAAACTAGCACATTCTCGGACCACGTACTAAATATTTGTCCTTACACCCACATATAAGTTAGTCCTCACCACCCCTTATCAAAGAAACTTCCCTTTGCAACAGACAGAGAACTACAGAATACCACAACCAAGCAAAATGCAGAGTTGTGCTGCCCAGTCCTAACTGGTACCTTTATAAAACACCCCCTCACCTAAATCTCAAAGAAGAGCAGAAAAAGGTGTGAGAAGCTTGTTCGAGCCAAAGGGACAGGGAGTTTGCTCTGCGATTCTGTTTCCTAAAAAGTGTCAGAAGCTACACTCCCAACGTCTCACCAACGTGATGCCTGAACAGGAGCTGAACAATGGCAACAAGACCAGACATGCCAGGGCTGGATAAAACCACGAGGCTTCAACCCTGCATGAAGAACTACAGTTAAGTAAGGACTGAGGAAAGTCTGAGAAATGGTCTTCCCCTGGGAAGAGCACACTGACTGGTTACTGATATCAAATGGTCAGACCTGAAAACATGCATACAAGTAACATTATGTAGACCAGGCAGGTTACAGTTAGGAATATATATATTCCTAACTGTATATATCTCACATAGATATACATGCACATTACATCAATTTTAATAAAAGAGGCTGTGGATTGAACAAGTCAGGTACATGGGAGAGGTTAAAGGGAGGAAAAGGAGAGGGAAATGGTATAAATATGATTTCAAAAAATAAACAAATACTACAGAAGACAGAAGCAAGAGTATGCCTGTTTTTATCTGTTGACCAGAGGAGCAGGGATCCATATGAATGCTCAGAGAAAAGGGCACATAGCCCCTGCACCCAAGAAATATCAGGTGTGAGGCTTTAGACAAAACTAAAACTATGTGCCAAATGGATAGTGTCTTGAAGCCTCTGACAAAGCAGATCATCCTGATAGTGTAGGATGATGGACTTACCTTAAGCACTCCAAATGCTAGTTCAATACTGAAGCCAATACTAAAAGCAATGACAAAAATACACTTGGGATTGGTGGTTATTGGCTGACCTGTAAGACTCTTCAGTCAGTGGGATAAGAGCACAACAGACATTCTGCAGTGGTTTGAAAGAAAATGGCCGCATAGGCTCACAGGGAGTGGCACTATTCAGAGGTGTGGCCTTGTTGGAGTGAGTGTGACTTTGTTGGGGGAAGTGCATCACTAGAGGTTGGGCTTTGAGGTCTCAGATGCTGAAGCCAGGCTCAGTATGGCTTAGTCTCTTCCAGCTGCCTGCAGATCCATCCAGGTGTAGAACTCTCAGCTACCTCTCCAACACTATGTTTGTCTGCATACCACCATGTTTATGACCATGATGATTACAGACCAAACCTTTAAAACTGTAAGCCAGCCCCCATGAACTGTTTTCCTTTGTAAGAATTGTCATGGTCATTTTGTCTCTTTACAGCCATAGAAACCTTAACTAAGACACATTCCAAACTCAGGATTATGCTTCAGGATGTCTCAAAAGGTGTTGCTTAGGTAAGTTTTTCTCCATTCTTTACACCACCCAAAAACCACATACATACACAGCCAACACTTTATAGCTGATGAGATAAAAGTCATTTTAATTGAAAAGGTAATCCCTACATTCAAAAAGCTAGAGACATAGTCATATTTTAAACCAAACTTTTGGTACCATTGAACCAAAGTTCTCTGTGCAGTAAAATGAAAAGATTCTGAATCCTTAGGTTTCTAAACAAGTGTTTGCCCTTACCCTGGTGACTGGTTTGTCCTGTTGTTAGTTGGTGTTACTGTGTTTTCAGTGCAGACTGCACAAGAAGGTTTTCATTCCTTTCATCCCCCCTGAATGGGAAGTTGGACCTGGGGGGTCCACTAGCACAGAGACAAGCAAGGGCCTCTCCTGAATCCCGCAACAAGAGAAGGAATGCTTAAAGAGTTTCCAACCAGTGGCCCTTTGGGAGTCGCTTAGGAGCAGGGCAGTGACATCAGACATAAAGACAAATGAATAGGAGTTTGGGGTTCAGGCTCTGGTCCCTCTTCTGTACACTGAAAAAGTCCTCATTTTCCCACCCCTCCCCTCTTCCCCCCTCCTCCCTCTTCCACTAGCCCTCCTCCTCATTTCCTCCCTTCCTCCACCCCTCCCCCTGCACTTCCCTCACACCTTCTACTCTTTTTCTCTTCTCTACCTTTTCCTCTTCGGGGCTCCCTTTCTCCCTCCTCCCCTCCTTCCTCTCCCCTTCCCCCAACCTCTTTTCTCCCTTTTCCCTCTTCCTCCCGCTGCTTCTCCTTTTCTTCCTCCTCCCCTCCCTGTAGCATGAATCTTAGAGAGTTCTTATTAATAAAACAAACCCGGAGCCGGGTATTGGGGTGAACACTGGAAGGTCAGAGACACAGAACAAGCCACAGCTATCTCACCTCGCCGGATCCTCAGCTGGTCTTGCTTCCTCAGACTGGAGGCCTCTAAGTCCTCATCCAGAATGGGTCTCAGCTGAACTGCTGCTAGAAGCCTGAAAGCTTAACCAGCCACAAGCTTAACCAGGCCAAATGCTTCTCCAGGCCAAATGCCTCTCCAGGGCAAATGCCTCTAGTTTCTGGTCCTCACGCCTTATATACCTTTCTGCTTTCTACCACCACTCCCTGGGATTGAAGACTTGCTTTCTGGGATTAAAGGCGTTGGTCACCATGCTTGGGTGTTTCCTTGAACACATGGATTTCTGCCTCTGGAATGCTAGGATTAAAGGCGTGTGCCACCACTCCCTAACCTCTGTTTAACATTGTGGCTGTTCTGTCTCTGACCCCAGATAAGTTTATTAAGGTACACAATATTTTGGCGAACACAATACCACCACACCTCCCCTTCTTCCTTCCCTTGCTTTTCTGTATCCCCCTCTTTCTCCTTCTTTTCCTCCTACTTCCTTTCCTCTTCTTCCCCATCTCCTTTTTCCTCTTGGAATTCATTTTGTCACTGAATGTGATTTAAAGCTTTGCACAGTCATTAAAGACATGGGTAATTTCTTTGCAAAGTATTCTTCTTAAGTATTAATGCTAAAGTCCAGTGCCCTGAGCCAGCTCCCTTTGGAGGCCCTTACTGGATATGGGCCCGTGGTATCTGTGCCTCTCTGAGTCTCCCTGTCTTGTATGAAACAGGGAAGCAGGAATAGCAGAAACGCCCAGGCTTCCCAGGTTCCTACCCATCATCTAGTCAGCTGTGTTCCTTTCTAGCTCTTCCTGATGGAGGGTGCTGAGTGCTGACAGGAGTAATCCCTGCAGGAAAGCACAGTTCAGAGGCTGGGTGGTGTCATGAAGCAGTGGCTTGCAAATTCAGTCCTTTCTAAGGTTTCGTTTTTTCCTATCTTTGCTTTTATCAATACAATAGAAAAAAATAACTGACCAAACACAGACGTGATGCAGAAGACCTTAATTTGGTTTGTGCCTCAAGACCTACAGGAAGTGGCTCTCTGTCTAGGTTTCCAGGGTACTGCCTCCATTTCGATGCAGTCCACAATATGGCACATCAGCCTGTATTGTAAAGAAGTTTAGATTGGCATGACATTCAAATGAAGCATATTCCAAAATGCCTCATATCATCTGTCAAGTTATGAAGAGAATTGGTGAACACCTGGACAATGTTATGAACCAATATCAAACACCTTTAAGTATCAGATCACACCAAAAAGAACTACTTGACTCATGAACAACAAACAACGTCTTCCATGTCATCTGGACTGAGACTGGCTAATTAATCACAGATTTGTGGGTCTAAAATTAAAAAACAACACAGGAGCGTACCTTTTGCCTGGCCTGATCTGAGGCCGACTTTGGAGAGACTTTCAACGTGGAAATATTTTAAACCTACTTGGAAACCAAACATGGGGGTTCAGAAATCAATGAAGGAGACGTTCCCTTCTCTATCTTCACAAATAACTCCAAAATCCAAGAAGACTGAATTAATGACTTTCTTTTGTTTGCATCAGCCAGCAGTACGTGTGCATTGCCACAGGGGAGGGCTTAATTTCAGGGTCTGTAGTTCAGAATAATGGGAGCGGCAGGGTACTTCCACTGCCAACAAATTCAACAAAGAGTAGGTGGCGTAGAAATGTGTGCAGCTCACTGGGCAGTGAGCTCTGAGGTCTTGGTGACAGCCAGACACCTTTAGAGCCACATTGCAGTGTGCTGACCTCTGCAGAACACTCCATGGAAGGGCAAACCAATGTCTGGCAGCAAAGGCCGCCTTCAGCATGTGGTTGTGGAGGAGCTTTGAGTCGAGGTCCATTTAGTTCTAGCTAGGGGGCTACAGGAAGTTCATTCAACCTTTCAAAGATGTGGCCTCATGAGAAACACATATCTGGACTGCTACCTTGTCCCAGAATGTTGCATAGTAAGTCATCTTAAACCCATGATGCCTGTCTAGGGACACCTCTTCCCTGTTCTGTCTTCTCAGGGCTCAGCCACCCTGTTACTGGATAGCATGACCTTAAGTTTTCTCTTACAAGAAACTTTCCTATCATTTAATGCCAGAACTCTTTTTTTTTTTCAAAAGCTGTGCTGAGGGTGAGGATTACTTTGAGTGGTTAGAGACACTCATAAACATGCTTGGCAGGTGGTTGAATGCTGTGGTGAGCTAATGTCTCAAAAGCCTTTCAAAGAGGTGAAAATCATTCCCGAGGGTGTTCAAAGTGTTTAAAGTAAGGATCAGCAGTAATGGGCTATGGAAGTTATATCTGGGTCCCTGATTATACAATTTAATTATGGATTCTGACGTCTCCATCATAAACACAACTTGGCATTGTTAAAAATGAATTTTCATAAGCGTCTACAATCTCCTCCTTTTTCTAATTTCTCCACAATAAAATCCAAGTAATGAGAGTGTTCTTGTTAAATACAACTAGCTGGAACTATGGGATAGTAAAGTTTTTTTTTTTTCCAGACTCATTATATGAATGAAAGGAATTTTGCCTTAACATCGATTGTTCTGTTGTTTTGTTTGTTTGCTTTGGACAAGAATCTTTAGGAAAATAAAGCAAATAAAAAAATCTCTCCCTTTAAATAATTTGTCTTAAACAGTCAGGACAAAATGATGTTAACACCAGGAAAATTGTGTTTTGTGGTACTTGTAATCAGTGGTCTTGGTGACAGTGTCACTGGGGCTAAGGAAAACCTCACCCAAGCTCAGCCTGGCAGAAGATTTCCCATCAGGAACTAAGTACATGCAACTGAAGCCAAAGACCAAGCCTCTCATTGGAGGTTCTGTGCAGCGAGTGGTAGACCTGGAGGTCACACCTAGTGCTCATCTGTCCGGGTTTCTCTGTCGTAATACCTGACTGCCTTGACCACCTGTCACCACCACGTGTCACGCGATGCCGAAAGCACTGTTCCTCTTTTCCTTTGGGTTCCATCACTGTTAATTCACCACACTGTCTAGTTGCATCACTCTTGAAGCATCCTGGGGCTCTGTCTCCCTGCTCCTGCTCCTCCCCAGTCTTTGCATACCCGGTTTTCTGTTACCTCCACTGGGGTGCCCCGATATGCATATTAATTGAGATTTCCTAGTTAGTTAATAAACTTGTCAACTATCTGCAGAAGTTCTAGTTCCTGGAGACCATGACTGAAGGTAACTCATGTAAGAAAATGTTTTCTCTAGCATGTAACACAAGATTGTAGTTTAAATAATCAGTCATTTTAGGGTGATGAGTAATAGAATCCTCACCACGTCGGAGGCACATTCAGGCCTCAACAGAATTAAAAACTGGCGATAGTTATGAAATACTGGGGGATGATTTCTAGACATTTTCATTCTCAGAGATTTCCTTGCAGAACCACATTATGGACTCAGCTCTATGCAATTCATGTTTTTCTTCTGAATTTCGATGTTAGATACTTTCTCCCATGTTCTCAGACAAATTTGCAGGTACTGTGGGCCATTCCAGCCTGAAGACTGACCCATCAGGAGGACTCTCTGAAGCTGTTTTCTCAGCTACCTTAGGGAATCCCAGGCCAGCATTGTCTCCGCCTCATGCAGGTAGCAGTGTGAGTCAAGCAGAGGGGTCTCCCCTTGCTTGTTTATGCAGTGTTGTACTGTGTTGTACTCTCCTTTAGTATATCCACCAAGAGCTAAGATTTCCTGAAGTTCCTTCTGTGGGTGGCAAACAAGGGCTGTCCCTAAGTTCAATCACAACAGAGCTTTGGGGGCTTGGGAAACAATCCAGATACATATTGGGCTGAATCCAATTGATTGTCAACTTGGCAGGATCTAGATCACTTAGGAAACATGCCTATTTGTATGAGGGTTAATTGATGAGGAAGGCTTACCCTAACTGTTGGTGGCACCATTCCAGAGAGCATGGTCCTAGACTAAAGAAAAAAATGGATGCAAGCGCCAGGGCCCATCATTCTCCGCTTCCTGATTATGGGCGCAACGTGAGACCAACTGTCTCACAAGATGGGCTGTGTCCTGGAAGACTGAGCCAAAACAGACCCTTGTCAGATGGCTTTTGTTAGGTGCTTTGTCACATCAGTGAGAAAAGTTACACCCCCAGGAAAATATGTTCCCTACCGTTAAGGTCAGAGCCTGTTTTCTGTGTTCTCGGGTGTGTCTGTAACACCTGCAACTTCTACTCAGATGGAAATACAATTTATTCCAACTTCTTATTGATTTTTCAAAACTCATTCATTGGACATTTTCTTGAAGAGAGAAATCATTGAGTAGCTTGGCCCTTAGGGGACAATAACAATGAACACTAAAATCTTATGTTACCTAATCTATCCAGATGACACCTTTTAACACATTTTTTCGGGCTTCAACTCTCAACAAGAAAGGAGTGCCTTTTCCTATCCTCACCTCATGTAGTTGGAAAACTCTTAGGATGAGAAAAGGTCAAATAATAATGACAATAATGATGATGTTGATGATGTTGAAGATAATGATGGTAATGCCACCATGGATAACAATAGCAGCTATCTCTGAGGAGTGGTGCTGAATCTGAGTAGGCCTTTGTGGGCTTGAGAAGCCACCTGCTAGCTCCACCTACAAGGCTTTGTTATATATATATATATATATATATATATATATATATATATACATTTTCCACATAGGTCTTAAGAGTGCCACAAAGGGTCGAAAGATATGGACCTGCACCAAATAAACACAGACCTTGCCAATACCATGTCCCAATCCCTGTGAGCTCAGATGAAAAGTGTTTTCCATCTCTTCTTGTTCCCATGATGCCCCTGGCTTCCTTTCTCTGGAAGAAGATGTTCCACACTCATCTTCCAGTTCAACATGTAGTCTATTCTCTGCCTTTCTCCCCATCTGCCTCTCTCAGTGTGTGCCAGACCAGCTCCTGCCCACAGGTCCAATTCTCAGAGCTGGTGGCCTGAGGCCTTTGGATTCTAGCCAAATGGTATACCGTCAAGGGGTTGCCTCCTGGTACCACCCCAAATGAAGTCCCGCCCTACTCTATGCCTTCTTATAACCATCTGGGCAGCTGACTTTATATACCTTCTGAAACATGAATGATCTTGGTCCTGTCACATCTAGTACAGACCTAATGTTGCTGTTTGCTTACTAATAAAATATACTGTCATGCAGACCAGGGGACTGTCTTGCCATGGCACCTTTGTGGCTTCGTCTAGTCCCCAGAGAGGCAGTGCATCTTTGAGGTCTTGCATCTCCCAGACCTGCTCCTTCCATGCTCTGCTCTGCTGATGCTTCCATTTGATGGTGCTGGGATATGAGCCCCTGTATCTCACATGTCTTCTGGACACACAAAGGATAAACACCAGACACACACTCAGGAAGGCAAACCCACTCTCTTCACTCCTAGAGTAGCACCAGTCAGATATTTACTAACCATTTTGCTATACCACACCATGCAGTCCTTAGACCCATCTGAAAAAAAAAATAGCTGCTGTGCCCAACTTACACCCAGGGAGAAAGGAAGGTTTAGAGAGATTCCACTCTGAACACAGGGCCACAGAACTATAAGAGTCATTAAGAGGAGGTCAACAAAACCTTCATTAGGATGAGGTGCCACAGCATTGGGCAGATGAAATTTACAGTTCATATACAGATAATGCTGGCTATGTCTGGAAAAATGGAGGTGTTATATTATACTCTTGGAGGGGACATTTTGATTGGCTTGTGTCATAGTGAAAGAGGTCATTAAAAGCAGAAGGGACTCAGGTGACAGCAGATGGTACTCAAGGTACAACATAGAGAAGTATGCCTGCTGTCACTTCTCAAATTCCCCTGGTGACTGCTATTGCAGCAGATGGCAGGGTATCCTAGAATGTCTCCTCTGAGCAGTTGACTCCCTAATTCCCACATGTCCCATCTTCTCTCCACCTGTGAAGATGGGGACCACTTAGCACACGTAAATCGCTTCCTACCCTTCCCTCTGTGTGTTCCACTTCCTTCTTCTTCTTGCTGATCCCTTCAGAGCCCTGGATCCAGACATCCTCCTCTTCCTCACTTTCAGTCCTATCTGTCTCCCACATCCACATACTCCCTTCATCCTCCCCACATGCTGAGGACAGCAGTCCTGCCCATATGCTCAAGTCACTAGGATTCTTCACACTCCCACCAAACTCCACTAGGCCGTGTCCCTGGAAGGCAGAAAGTCTGACGATGCTGAGGTCCACTCCCTGCCGCACACCCAGAGTCATCACCGTCTTCCTCTTGTCCAGAGAATACAGATTTCTGAGTCCAACATCTAGTCAAGCTGCGTTTCTTAAGTTTACCTAAGCAGCCTGTCTGGCCTGGATTTGTGCTGATTGGCAGGTGTGCCTGGTGTAATCTGAACTTGCTTCACCAACCCCTGTCCTGGCAGTGTGCAGCATGTTCTCAGCAGACCTCCACTGCCCCATGTCCTCCTCACCTGCCCCTGCCTTTCCAGAAGTGCTAGGTCCACAAGCTTGTACCTACACTAGAACTCAGCCTTCTGAAAGAAGGTTTATCCTGTTTAATTGAATTTCTAATCCCTTTGTGTTTCAGGAGCTGGAATCTGTACACATGGACCAGATTACAACGATTAGTTGATATATTGATGATAATACACAGAATAGCAACATTATCAATGAGAATTTCTCTTCAGTTTATGTATTTTTTAATTGCTTCATTTTATTCAGTTTTTGAGATAGGGTCTCACACTGTAGTCCAGAAATGTCTAGAACTCAACAGTGGTTTTCCTGCCTCGGGTAGGCACTCTCACGCCTGGCCTCATCACTTTCCCAATCAATAAGTGTTAACAAAAATTTCTGGGTATGATGTGGTGCCTAGAGTAGAGAATGTAAATCGTGTGTGTGTGTGTGTGTGTGTGTGTGTGTGTGTGTGTGTGTGTGTAAGCAAACATTCCAGGTACCTAGTGGAAATATACCAAAAACTTAGTAATTGTTTCCTGGGCTGATGAACAGAAAGTAAACTTACAAATGATGAGTATCCTCATCTTCAGTGTGGTGGAAGAAATATGGATTCTGCCTCAGCATCACACACATTAAAGACAGGGCATTCATTATAATTTCCCCCCTTTAAAACTGCATTTTTTTTTCAAGAAGGCAACATGTCTCCATGGGATGTCCCTTTAAAAGGGCAGCAGTTTGTCAGTCTTCCCAGTGGCTAAGGCACTCACGGTTTCGCTACAGTTAAAACCAACTTAGTACGACAAAAATTATGTCCAAAATTAGAAACTATCCATACAGTGGGAAAGCTCTTCATTTTGTTTGAAAAAAAAAAAAAAGGTCAAGTAGCAGCAGTACTGTTTATAGTTGCTAAAACAGAAGGGAACTCAGCTTAAAGCAGAGGTAATAGAACTGAAAAGTTGAGCCAGGTTGCTGCTGAGCCAGAAGAAGTCAAGCCTTAGCCAGAGCCAACCTGGTGGGAAATATTAAACATGTACGCTGAGGAGGCAGACAAATGCATTTTTTTGGTACAACAAAATGTGTGTGTTTTCTGGGATTCATTCATGACAAGACTGAGCACAGTAAGTATGCTGACAGAGGACAGGGACATGAGTGAGATGGGAGGTTGAATGGATTCAGTTATTGCTGATAAATGGTTGTAAATTTAAAATGAAGTTAGTTTAAAGGGTATGAAAGTTACTCCCCAGGCTCTGGGGGATTGTTCTAGATCTACACACATACAGGCAGCAGCACTGTTAACTCTGAGAGAGGGAGAGAGAGACAGACAGAGAGAGACAGAGAGAGAGACAGAGAGAGAGAGAGAGAGAGAGAGAGAGAGAGAGAGAGAGAGAGAGA
>CABHPP010124486.1:28480-55482 GCA_902168425.1 Peromyscus attwateri
AGAGAGAGAGAGAGAGAGAGAGAGAGAGAGAGAGAGAGAGAGAGAGAGAAGGTAAAGAAAGAATAAAGTTGGGATGGAAAGGTGGTGGAAGAACATTGGAGGAACTGAAGTGGAGAGAATTCGGGGGTGTTATCAAATCACATTGTATACATTTACAAATTATTAACAAAAGAAGAAGTGTAAGAAAATGAAGAACAAAGTTACCCTTGAGAGCAGGACAAAAGTGGAAGTGGAGTGTAAACAAGGTTGAGATGTCTTGAGAGGATGGATGGAGCACACCAGAGTCGGCCCTGCCTGAGGGTTAAAGGCCAGCATGACCCCAGAGCATGGGAATTCCCAGTCCCACTTCAGGCTACTTTCTCTGGTAGTAATTAGTGAGCAACTGGTAAATGCCAGACATCCAATTAGGAGCTGTGAGTAGAAAGACAATAAAATGTATTTCTGTACTCAAGGCTACTAATAAACAAGTTGTTAGTGAATCATAAGTAAATGAATAATGCCTTCATAATACAGCACAGAAGGTCTGAGTTTGGTGGGGTCAGACAGAATCTCATGTCACTGACAGTATACTGCAGGCTCCGAATGCTTGTCTGGCACTCACATGCCAGCCAGCCACCAAGTCATTCTCTCCCTATCTCAGCACGGAGCCTGGCGTTGTAGGAGGGACTCCAATGTCAGAACCACAATGGCGATTGGCTCAAGATCACAGGAGAGGGGAGGGGTCACAGAGCAGATCCCAGCCTCAGCTCTCGGAGCTACTTGTAATCTTTACGCCCCATTCTCTAATCTGTAAGATGGGGAGCAGATGTCACAGCTGATGAGGAGGAGTTATGTTGGAAGCAGATGTGAAGGCTCCACCCGACTCGGAGAGCCTATACTGAGTGTTTATCTCTCCCTGAATTCTGTGCTCAGCATTAGGTCTTAGTGTGAAGAGCTCATTCAGATCCAAAAGTTCTTACAATAAAAATAAACAGATATGAAATGTAACAAATAGTGACAGATTAAACACCATTGTTATTACTAAGGGCAATTGGCCCTGACCACGGTCTACCCAATGGATGCTTTTATTCTTGACCATATGACACAGATACCATTGCCCCTGTAGAAAAATACAGAATACAGAAAAGGAAACATGTTCTGTTTACCACCATTCTGTGGCATATGATACAGATCCAGGCACCACTAGGTATGCTCATGTGTCAGTCATGACCTATATAGCATGAACTTCTGTCATATAGTGTATCTTAGTAAATTAATTTCAAAACAAACCATAAATGCATTAGGATAAGGCTCTGTACCTGGAGATTCTTGGGAGAAGCATAACTGGATGATGTAACACAGACGTTTTGGGGGCAGAACAGAATGGAAATAAATGCCTGTGTAATCTGCACACCTCTGTAGGGGAAGTCACATCACATTCAAGGGTGGCATCTGTCCCTGTGGAAGGTGCACCACATGGTTTAATTTCACACTGATATTCAAGCTTCACTTCTTAAACTTCCTAATGCATAGCCTGAGAAGATGAGTGGAATTACAGAACTGACTGTAACAATCCCTCCCAGGTACTTCTGGGTACGCCTCTGCTGCTATGCTAAAACACCCTCACTAAGAGCAATGTGAGGGAAGCAAGGGTTTACTTAACACACTATTCCAGGTTATAGTCTATTATCTCAGAGCAGTCAAAGCAAGAACTCAAGCAGCTTCTCAACATCACATTGAGAGGCAAGAGCAGAGAGAAATCAATGCACCCACTCATGCAGCCCTCCTGCTCACTTTCTTTACATGTAACACATTTCAGGGACCAGCCCAGGGAATGGTGCTGCCCATAGTTGCGTGAGCCAATTAATAATCAAGTCAACATCCTATAGACACTCTCACAGACCAACCTGATTTGGGTAATTCTTAATTTGAGAGTTTCTTCTCAAGTGACTCTAGGTTGTGACATTTATAAGTAACCTTCACACAGCACAATAGGCAATCATTTTTGAGAATGAAAATATACTTCAGAACACACAGAGGCCACTGAAATTTCCACTAGTGAAACTCAATTTACTAAATCATGTCTTAGTGTTTAGCTATGTCTGTGGGGTTTGGGCCATTGTTGTATGTGCAGGGATGCAGGTACAGAATTTCCACTGTGCTCGCTTCATACTATTGCTCAGGCGTTTGCTTTGCATGAGCCCCAGTAGCATGCTTCCAGGGAGGTTCTGTACCCAGCACAGCTCTCTGTGCAGAGGAAAATAGAACTTCTCAGAGCCAGCACATACAGAAGACACTAATCACAGGAGATACTTATCTGAAGTTTAACAACAAAACCAGGACACTTGCAGTTTACTGTCTTGTTTTTAAATGAATGAGCGTACCTACCAAACTAAGTACATCGACACTGTACAACAGCATCTTCTGTCATTAGGATTTTTAAATTGTGAAATTGAAATGGTGCAGTTACAAAATCACACATAGCTCTAGGTTATTGTGTGAAGGGGCTTGGGCAGTATTTCATGACTAGATTAGAATAGTCAATGTAACACACCCCAGTTTCATTCTTTCTGTAGAATATGTCATATTTCCTTACTTTTAAAGGCTGAATCATGTTCAAGCAGTGGTTTACTTTTGTTTGCTCCTTCAACCTTTGACTATGGAAATGAAAGTTCTTGGGTCCCCAAGGAGTTACTTTGTCCACATCATTTTATTTTAATTACTTTAAATGTAGTTATCTACATATAATTGGGAACTAGCACAAAACAGAGTGATCTCCCCCCACCCCAGGGCAGGAGGGCATTTTCAGTGGATATATCTTACTCTGTATCTATTATATCGCCCAATATAGCCTTACAATACTCATGCCTCTGAGTTTTGGATATATCTGTTACCACAGCTGGCAAGCAGAGATCTTGGCTGGACCATAGGCCTCCTCTGAGTTACTAGCCCAACAAATTTCATCTCACATGCTGCAGTGAGGAAGGGAAAGGCAGGGATGCTTAGCTACTGCATATGCTGGGTCTGGTCCATTCATCTGGTTGCTTGTGTATTGAACGGCACTAAAGAAGGTTGGGAGTCATGACCAGTGCAGGGCTTCACGGTGTTGGCCTGGGTGTGGGAGAAAAGGTAGAGGTTTGTTCTTCACTGTCATTGAAGCTGAGACCTCAGGAACCTCTGCTCCAGCCTGCCCTGTAGGGATCAAGTGTGAGGCCTGCAACTGCTTCACCCACCACAAGGATCAATACCGGGGCCATTACGCAGGGAAAGGAGGCGGCAAATCCCATTCCCAAAGACTGTCAAGCTCATTATTACAAGCAGATGGCAGCTCGCGCGCTGCAATGTGGGCTGAGAAGACTGACATTATTTCAAATTAAAATCTATAATGCTAATCCACATCTGCAGCCCCTGTGCAGGTCGAGTGCATTAATCTGAATGATTTGCCAATGTGCACACTGTGTTCGCATGAGTGCAGCTCAAAGGAAGCCTTTTAACTGAGGGTGGTTAACATTTATTCATGCAGATTGATAAAAGCTAACACTCCATTTTCTTTGCTAGTAGCTCCTTAATAGGAATTAATGGGACATTTTAAAGAGAAATTCCAAGTTCAAGGGACCCAGAAAGAAGCTGTCCAGCAGAAGAGAAGCAGGGCCTGCTCCATTGACCAGCACAGCTCAGTGGGTCTCAACACTCACTTAAGGTATACTGCGGTCTCCTGTAGAGATGAACGGAGAATGCCATGAGGTATGATTCTAATACGAACTTTTCGTAAGTGATTCTGGGTTTGTGCTTTCGAATTGGAAAGAGGTAAAGAAAGTCTGTCTTTGGTAACAAGAATGACTGGCTGTCATATTGTAATTCCTCTACAGAAAGTGACAAGTTGTACTCTTAATGATTTTACTTTTTAGCCACAAACACATGAGTGGATTTTTCCCCCTAGAAAGTAGTATATATACATGTATATATTTACTCATTTATAAATACTAGAGCAGAAGAAAACATAATGGTTGGTATTTGGGTTATTGTGGTTTAGATTATCTGCTTGTTTCTCCAGTGTTTTTAAAGACTTATAACCAAGTCTACATGGAAATACTGTGGTAAATAAAATGTTCCATTTAGGGGACCTTTTTCTTTTTCTTTTTTATTATTTATTTTATTCTTGACATTCTGATATAATATTATTTCACCCCTGTCTTTCTTCCCATAAAACTCTCTCAGATACCCTTTTTATTTTCTCTTTCAAATTCACAGCCTCCTTTTATGTGAATATACATATATATTCATAAATATAATCTCCTCTGAATGGATAATGTTACTGGTAGGTGTGTGTATTTTTTCAGGTCTGACTACTTGGTATTAAATAACTGTTTGGTATGCTCTTCCCTGGGTTGATAATTTCTCTTGCTCTCAGCATTCCTAGGTCTCCTTCCATGTGTAGAGTTCAGTCCTCAAAGACTTTTTCCTTTCCACCTTTGCATGTCTACTGTTGTCCTTGTCCGGCTCATGTTAGACCACCATGGTGCTGGCACTTTAAGATTGCAGCTGCTGGTGTTGCTAGGAGACATAACCTCACAGCAGAATCCTTGATCCTCTAGTTATTAACAGGTCGGTGTTTCAGTGTTTTTTGTTTTTGTTTTGTTTTTGTTTTTTAACTCTTTGAGTCTTCACTCCTTTGAGGGGCTGTCACTAGGTTCCCAAATAATCACACATGGAGACTCTTTCTTACTTAATAATGCCTGGCCTTAGCTTGGCTTATTTCTAGCCAGTTTTCCTTAACTTAAAATATCCCATCTACCTTTAGCCTCTGGGATTTTATCTTTATCCTATATACCTTTCTTTCTTTATTATACCATGGCTTGCTGTGTAGCTGGGTGGCTGGTTCCTGTTGTCCTCTTTTCCTTCTTCTCTCCTCCTATTTATTCTCTCTTCCTGTCAGCCCCACCTATCCTTTCTTGCTATTGGCCATTCAGCTCTTTATTAGACCAATTGGGTGTTTTAGACAGGCAAAGTAACACAGCTTCACAGAGTTAAACAATTGCAACATAGAAGACTGCAACACATCTTTGCATCATGAAAACAAATGTTCCACAGCATAAACAAATGTAACATGTCTTAAAATAATATTCCACAACATTAACAATGTTTCTGCTCCCCTTTCTCCAATGTTTCTGATCCATAGGCATGAGAGTTGTTTTATAGATGTATCCATTGGGATTGGGCTCTACAACTAGGCATTTTTATGGCTTGTGGTTTTCTGGGATGTAAGACCCACTCAATAGGAAGGAAACCATGTCTGGCAATGGAAACCTAGCCAATGACCCAGGACAAATGATGTCATGGATCTTGGAGGAAAAGCAGCAACCACTAGGCTACTAAACCAGCACAATCCCTCACTATACTCTAAATATCTGTTTTTATACTCACAGATAAGTGTAGTCCTCACCCCTCATCAGGGAAACTCTTCTTTTTTTTCTTGAATGTGATGATGTGATGATGAATAGATTTGTAGAAAGCAGATTTTCTTTAATGTGTGTACATATATGTGCATATATATATATATATGCAAAACATGGGGTATTTTCCCTTTAGACTGAAAATTTCATTTTAGATACAACATTGTGGCCCCATATAGAAGAGTCTTAAAAACTGGAATTAGAATAAGTATAAGACATAATTTAGTCATTAGGAAAATGAAATGATAATAGAATTTCGAGATTAAAGTGATTTTCCCTAAAAATGTTTGCATCTTTTTTTGTCTCCCCAACAGTACAAGTCAGAGGTATACCTTCAGTGCAATACACAATCTGTCTAAATGACATCTACAATGTAAATTAGCTTGTTTGTATCATCACTAAACTGCCTACTTATACAACCACTCAATTAAACAAGGGGGGAATATTTTATTTAGGTAATATTCTAAATGCAGGATGTTTAATTACAAAAAAGCCCAGCTACAGACCCACCAAGAAGGAATATCGGCCTCTGAGCTACACAAAGAATGACTTGTACCAAGTTCCCACAGTGTCTTGAGAAGTAACCGATCCTGGCATTTTGGTATTCCTCTAGCTTTTGGCAACATTTTTGGCATCAGTCAAATGTGATGCCAGGCTTTGTGTGCGTGACAATGGCTTCAGGACATGATGTCACTAGTGACAGCAAAGTCATCTCAGCTCTGTGGAGATGCATCCTGTGACACCCTCAGTTACAAAACCTCCAATGAATCTCTTATACCATGTGTTTCCGTTGGTGTCATGTGACTACCATCTGCAGAAGAGCCTCCTTTGCTCTGAGCTCTGAGACAAGCTGGGAGCCAGTGCCGGTCAAGCCCCTTGTCAAGAGCATTGTCTGGACTAAGATGATCCTTATTAGGAAGTAAACAATACCAATCCTTAATTCTCAGCATTCTTTGCATAGGAAGTAAAGGGATAGACATGGCAATGTCTTGTGTAACCTAAAGCATTATGGTTTGTGTAGATATGTCATTCAGCCTTGCTTGGTATAAATGCCTTGTTGCTGTTGTTAAAAGAATTATTGTAAGCCAGGCAGTGGTGACATGCCCTTTTAATTCCAGCACTCTGGAGGCAGAGGCAGGTGGATGTCTGTGAGTTCTAGGCCAGCTTAGTCTACAGTGTGAGTTCCAGGATATCCAGAGCTACACAGAGAAACCCTGTCTTGAAAAACCAAAAAACGGAAAAAAAAAGAAGGGTTATTGTATTCTTATGTGCCTCTCCGTGTGAGTGTGTGAATATGAGTGCAGCTACTAGTGGAAGCCAGAAGTGAATGTCAGGTACCCTGGAGCTGGAGTTATAGGTGAGTTCTAGGGACTGAAACCACCCTCTGAAAGATCATTCATTATGCACTCTGAAACCCCAAGTCATCTTCCCACCCCTAGTGTAAACTTTGTTTATGAATGTTCTCTGACAATCTTTAAAATAAATCTTTTATTATTAAAGGGCAAATATTGTTTGCTTATATGCTTTGGAAATCTGTGAACTACACAAATACACACAACAGGTGTCAGACCAAGCAGGCCAGTGCAGTCTGTTATGGAACATATCCATGCAGGCCAGGGTTTCCTCTTATCTACTACATCCACCATCTTTTTTTCTTATGTTATGAAACCTTCAATTCACTCCCAAGACATCTGTGTGTAGGCAGAAATTTCTCTCCTGCCTGCCTGTTCCCAAATACCCAGCAGCTGCTTCCCAAGTAATTGACTTGGAGGGTTAATATTACTTATAAATGCTTTGTCGGTAGCTCAGGCTTACTAATAACTAGCTCTTACACTTAAATTAACCCATAATTCTTATCTATGTTTAGCCACCTGGCTTGATACCTTTTCTCAGTACAATATTCTCATCTTGCTTCCTCTGTGGTTGGCAACTCTTGACTCCACCCTTCCCCTTCCCAGAATTTTCTAGTCTGGTCACCACACCTATACTTCCTGCCTGGCTACTGGCCAATCAGCATTTTATTAAACCAATTTGAGTGACAAATCTTTATAAATCCACAGCGTCTGTGGGGTTGATTGTGATTTCAAAATTGAATATTTCTTGGTTGGAAATGAAAGCAAATGGCAGGAGGATTTGTAGTTGCAGAGCAAGAAGAAAAGCTTGGCTGCCCCAGATCTAGAGAAAAGCAGCACATGAGCCTTTGAGAAGGACCTAGACCTTCCAGGGTCTGTGCCTATCAGGAATGCTGTTTCTCTCACCTTTCAGAATACTCCTGACCCACCTAGATCCTCCCTGTCTACCACCCAAAAGATTCAAATCCTCAGGAGTGTTCATGTCTGTCCTTATTCCTTCTCTGGGTACTGTTTGCTCCCATCTGCCGAGTGAATGAAGCAGGAAATGAACTGATACTGTGGCCAAACCTGAGTTCCTGTGATGAGAAACTTTTGCCTGACACTAACAAACATTGAAACCTCAGCCAATCAAAAGCAGGTAAACTTCAGCCAGTGCCTAGCTGCAATTATATGCCTGCAGGTGGTGCTATCTGGGTTCACCTTGGCATGAAGGCTGCCTGATTCATGAATGGTCTCTTCCTTAAACAAACTGTCTAAAGGTTTTAAAACATATCTTTCTTCTGAAAAAGCTCCTGTTAAGGTTTTTGTGTGATGTGGTGGCCAGTAATACATCTTCATTTTAGGTGGACCTATTAGGTTATTTCTTATGTTTGATTAGAGCAATCACTGCTCCCTCATGAACAGCTCTTCATTCAAGGGGTCAGACAGAGTACACCCCCTTCAGAGGGCTAAAGACAACTTCATTGATATCTTCCCTTTGTGTTCCCAATCTCCTGATAGTAGGTCACCATTTCCAGAATTTAGTGCTTAAATTAACTCCTCTTAGTTCTCTCTTCCCTACACTAGTCCCAATTAGTTTGCTCACTCAGCAGACAATCAGCCAGGGTAGGCAGGGCAGGAACTTCTATTCCCAATAGCCTGATAGTACTTGAGCCATCTCAGCACTCCCAAGACACCACTCCCATGAGACAGCAGTATCCCAATAGCCTGATAGTACTTGAGCCATTCCAGCACTCCCAAGACATCACTCCCATGAGAGCCTTCATTTTCATAGCGTTGCCCATACTTGTCCAGCTCCTTATTATGGGCCACTGTGACAGTTATCATTGGTTGTCAACTGGACAGGATCTACAAGCACTTAGGTAACAAGAATGACCATGTCTGTAAGGGTGTTTCTAGGCTCGATCAACTGAGGTGGGAAAACCTACCTTCAATGTGAGGGCACCATTCAATGGGTTTTGATCCAAGACTGAGTAAAAATAGAAACCAAGCTGAGAACCAGCTTTTATCTCTGCTCCCTGGCTGTAGATACTGTTCCTGCTGATGAAACTTCCCTGCCATGATGAAAGATATTCTGGAACTGTCCACTTTGTAAAATAAGCTCTTCTTTCAAGAAGCAGTGTTGGCCAGGTGTTTCATCAGAACAATGGGAAAGGTAACTAAAACAGCCACCCTGTATGTCTTGCTGGCTCTCTTCATGGCTGCTGAGCTTCCATCTGAATTGATGTGTTTGACTCTGACTTCCAGGATGGCCATGTCTTTGGGTCTTCATATTCAAGGTTCCTGAATATATATCTCCCTGACCCTTCATCTTCTCCAGCCTCCCACGTGGCTGTCTGTCTTCCCTGTCTGATAAAAGCAAAAATAAGCATCAGGGGCCTCACACCCCCAGTCTCTACCTGCAGAGTTCCCATTAGGAACTGGGTCCCCTGGATTCCCAAAGGAGCTTGACATATATGATCCCAAGGGCTATGGTCCCCATGTGGCAGAAGTGAAATTCCACTCTGCTAATCCAACTCAGCTACCAAATTATTATTCCATTTTTATTTTTAGAGAGAGAGAGCAGACACAATCAATTTAATTTCAGTGCTGTGATCATAAACCTCTAGGTTAACACTGCCCCTTAAATCAAGTGTTTATGAGGCCAGTAAGCACCACCTGGATTGTCTACCTTAGGGTCCCACAGTCATTTAACTACAAATTACTGAATGTTCTCTTGCACCTTTTTCTTGGTCTGGATTTGATTATTTCTAATTATCATAAATGCCTGTCTACATTCCAGACATGCACGGCCACAGTCACACCGTCAGTCCAAAGGTTTATGTTCATGTTCAGAATCAAAGAAAGCTGAGTGCCCAGTCACTCATGTGTTCCCAGCCCTGGGCTGAGACATTTAACAAGCTTCCACCCACTCACAGTGCAGGGGCGACAGATGACGAGGGGCTCACTCTTGCCACAGTGTGAAGGGTACGAACTCACAATGCACTCCTTTCTTTCCTTTTGGAAGCAAGTGCTGACCTCACTCAACACATGAGTGGCATCTTTTTTTAGTATCTCAGGGTGAGATTTAATGAATATAATTAAAAGTCATATGTTCCATAGTACTAAATAGCATTTGGGGATGCCTCCACCTTCAGAAGTTATAGGACCTGATTTCTACTGGCCTCTGGGGACCCACAGGGGTCTTTGCCAGTGGCCCAGTTCAGCATAGCATTCCTGGGGTGGTACCCATGGCTAAGGAGTCCATCCCACCCCCACCCCACACCTTTCTGCCCTCCCACCATGTCCAGTCATCCCATAGGCCATCTCACAGACAATGCATTGCAGACTCTGCTGCCCAGGCTGTCAAAAGGTGCAGGCTGTGGAAGTGAGTTACCGAGTTACCGTGGGAAGAAGGAGGAGGGAGGCAGACAACCTCTGACTTGACTCTGACCTTTCCCTCTTGGAGTGCCTCTGCTGTCTTCCAGAGCAGGGAACCTGACAGAGCAGAGGTCCAATCACAACCTCTCAAGTGTCCTTTACTTGTTATGTTTTCACAGACCCGAGACACATTCCCTCTACTCTGAGTTCCTTTCAAAAACATTGACGGGCCTCCCGCTTGAACTTGACAAACATTTCTCTGCTGGAGCCTGCTTGTCTCAGGGTATGGGAAGCAAGGCACGTAGGACAGACAGCCTTTCTCCTCTCTTCATCCCAGGCATGCTGTCCAGACAAGATTCCAAGGTGGCTGACTTCTCCTCTGTCTTAAAAACCTGAAAACAAACATCTGAACAGGATTAGAAGAAAATTGCTCCAAAGACACAAAAATATGGTAAATAAAGTCTTTCAAGTATCCTATGCCTCTTGAGGAGGCAGAATATGATGACCTTAACTACAGTGCAATTTTCAACTTTTCTCTTTAAATTTGCTCCAAAGAATAATTTAAAAAAGTAAGGAACCACAAAAAGATATCTTATTGCAGAAATGACCAGGGATTTGTCTTTCAATCAGTAAGACATAGATTAATGAAAGACTGAAAACTTAACTTGATCTTTCATCATTACTAGGTGTTGTAGTGGGTAGCTGTTCCAGCTTTGACCTTGAAACACTGCCCCTAGAGTGACATCAGGTAACTGCCACACCTGCCTATGACCTGTCCCTGGGGCTCACCTGTCTCTGGGGCGTGACTGAGAGGGTGCCCCTTAAGACTTGAGGTGCATACATGTCTGGCCCCTTCTGGATACCTCGTGGTCCTGGAAGCTGGATGGGACACCAAGCCAGAGTTCTCCACTGTATGGTATCTCAACTCTCCCTGATCCTGTAACTAATCCCTATTGGATAAATGTAAGTTATCCCAGAAATAAACCTCTCTTGATTACCAGATAAATCACATGGAATCACCTCATTAATTACAGTAATAATAATGTGTATTAATATTAATTTGATTGTTCATAATCTTAAATTGATCATTATAGCACCATAAACTAAAAAAAAAATCTTTATTTGCTCGTGATTTTTAGAAGGGTCAGAGAATCATCCTTTCTTCTTTAAAAGGAAATACACCAAAAGAAGATGCTGAAGGTTGGGTGCCATTGAACACTGTAGCTCTGTAAAGGCAAGGACACACATCAACTGTCCCCAGGAATGAGCCATTGGAGGCCCTTGGGTCCCATACCAGCTACCATAGTCATGTTCTCTAGAAAATCTATGTGGCCACTAGACTGGTAAAGAATACAAGGAGAAAAAGTTCCAGAAAATCCCTTATTTCAGCAAAGGTACACATCACTGTAGCTTTCCCCTGATGACTATCAGGAATCCAACTCTATCATCCAAGGAACCCTGCTCTGGAACAATCTTTGTACACTGTAGATATGTATTGTTCTCACTGTTAATAAAATGCTGTTTGGCAGGTAACTGCTCAGGAAGAGACTGGGTGGGACAGCCTGACACAGGGAGAATATTGGGAAGAGGAAGGGTGAAATCAGAGGAGTTACAGGCCAGATATAGAAGGAGTCGGATACACAAATCAAAAGGGATAGAGGTAAAAACCACAAGTCTTGGGATGGCATATAAAATAATAGAAATGGGTTAAGTTGTAAAAGCTAGTTAGTAATAAGCCTGAGCTATTGGTCAAGCATTTATAATTAATATTAAGCCTCTTTGCTTTTATTTGGGAGCTGCTGGTGGCACAGGAACTTCTGCCTAGAGAACCCCAAATATTCTCCTACAGAAAGAGGATTCTTCCACTAACATCTTTACATGGAATGATGAGGTAGGCTACCACCAAATGCATGATGCCCTGTAAATGCTGGCATCCCTGACCCCTCTCTCATACACCCTCACATACATATGTACATGCATGCACACTCATAAAATATATTTTATTTTATACATACTATGGAGTCCCCTCCAATAAATCTTCCTCTGTCCTGTGCCCAGAGCACCCTGGCCACACAGCAACTCTGCTTGGGTTCCATATTTGCTTACAGATGACTTTGAGAAAGGTCCAGGACCCATCCGAATGAGTGCTACCTCTTCTGCCTGGTTCTTAGTTAGATGTGTACCTTTCAATCTCTTGGATGGTCTTTGCCTATGTGGATAGACAGTAAAAGCTAAAGGGTAGATAGATAGATGATAGATTGATAGATGATAGATAGATAGATGATAGATAATAGATAGATGATAGAGAGATAGGTCGATGGATAAATGATAGATGGATAGATAGATAGATAGATAGATAAATGATAGATGAAAGATAGATAAATGATAGATAGATAGTGATAGATACATAGATGATGGGGAGTAGATAGATAAATAAATAGATGATAGCTAGGTAGAGAGATAGGTAGATAGATGACAGATAGATGATGAACAGTTAGATATATAGACAGATGATAGACAGGTGGGTAGATAGATGATAGATGAAAGATAGATGATTGATAGATGAGAGATAGGTAGATAGATAGATGATAGGTAGATACATAGATAGATAGAGATAGATAGATGATATGTAGATGCAAGATAGATAGATGATAGATAGGTGATAGATAGATAGATAGATGATAGATAGATCATGTGTAGGTAGGCAGATGTATGATAGGTAGATAGATAGATAGACAGATAGATAGATAGATAGATAGATAGATAGATAGATAGACAGATAGATAGATAGATAGCCTCAGTCTTGGTGTTAAAGCTGGTCTCTGAGGGAAGCCCACCTACTTTATGAGAAATCATCTGACTTAAGGGAAGCTACTGAGTTACATCTTCTTTAAAAGACACATAAGACTATTGTCATAACAACATCTATACTGAAATTTGAGTGACAACTGGGGACAGTGAATTCTGACAGTTATTTAACAACCAAGAAGCAGTTGGACTTTGAGATCACCCATAAACTCCTTGATTTTTCTGCTTTTAAATATCCTGTGCTGACATGTGACCCTGTTCACCTGTTCAGAGCACTAAAAGTCTTCAGAGCTCTGTATTCCACAGTGTCACTGTGAGCATTCAGATATACACTTCCCTTAAGAGCACCCTGATGAAGGAGCAGTGAACTCAAAGTCATAGCCCAGGTCTTCCAAGAAATAGCATCAGTTCCATGAATCTTGGTCATGAAAGAGATCCTTCTGGCCTGAGACTGAGACTTCCAAAGCATGTTCCAAAGTCTTTGCAACATCAGCAATGACATCTGCTTAGGGTGGTGGCTCATCCAGCTCTTGGTTTGTATGTGCTCAGCACAGTAAACTTCCTTTTATGTGTTTGCAGCCCTTTACTTTTATCCTCTGTGAAATGTCTAGTCATATATTTGGCATTTTAAAGGAAATTATAGATCCTATTCTTATCAATTATTGGATATTGATTAATTTATTTCACACAGGGGATAGACTCCTGAAATATAAGGTGTTGTAAGCTACATTCTAAGGTCTCCATGGTGATGGTTAAATCACAATATATTAGGCTTGTGCTTAATTTGTTTCACTTTTTTGACATTTTAAACTTTATGTAAAAAAAACTTTCAATATAATAAAATCTTAAATTTTAAATATGATTAAATTGCTTTATATTTTCTCAAATGGTTAAATTAATTGTGTATCATTTGATAACTACTTCGTTACATTGAGTTTCAGAAAAATTTTCATATTAAACAATTTGAAGTTTCTTTTTCTGGCATTTGAATTCTTAGTTTGTCTTGAGTTAATTTTGCATACAGAATGATGTATAAATATGAATGCACATATTTTATTCATGGAATATGAATGTCTCCAACTCCATTTATTAGTTAGCTCTTCCCACTCATCTGTGAAGCCAATGGGCATACTTGTAGAGTCTGTTTTGGGGAATCCTTTCCTTGTTATTTATACTGATAAAATCATGTGTGTGGTCTGTTTTGCTAATGAGTCATGCTCACTGCATCAGTTGAAAATACTCTTCTCTGCAGTAGAGTCAAAAGGAACAAATGAGCAAGATCAAAGTGGAAGCTGGTAAATACAGACAGACAATGGGTGTGGCTGGGTCCTATGCTGTTGTTCCCTTTGGAGGAGGGGGGCCAAGTAGATGCAGAGTCAATGACACAGACTCTGGGAGAATGTCAAAACAACAAGCTCAGTTTATTCAGGAAGAGGCAAGCCTTATATATCCTCCACCCCACCCTGGGCGAAGGTCTGATGAATATGCAGCTGCTTGTGTGACATGGCTGCTTCTCATTGGTCTAGGTCATCTCCATATCATGTCTCAGCTGCTGTTGCTAAGGCCAGCTGAGACGTGATATGGAGAAAGGTTGGCTCTCAGAAAGTATCTTTTTTTACTGGTTTGGGCCAGCTGGCCCTCAAGCCTGTTAGGGATGAGTCATCCCACAAATAGGCAGTTGCCCAGGTGGCTAAGCTTTCTCCAGCTACATCGAAGCACAGGTTAAATCTATATGTTTATGGGATGGTGACAGCATAGCATTGCTTACAGATCATGGACTAGAAGAACCATAGAACCAGTTATATTAAATACTAATGAAGCATGAGCACTCTACAATGACACTTCTTTTGGCCCCACATAACTTGGTCCAGATAAACTGTCACTCAGTATTAAAAAGGGAGTTGTAGCTTTGGCCAATGTACTGTCCCAGAGCACATGGCTCCAGGAACACCATTTCCTCTCCTGTGATTTCTACTCACCCTCAGTCTGGACTTCATGAGCCCCTGTGAAAAGGTTCTAGAAAGGGCTAATGCATCTGTAGTGGACACAGAAGCAGGAGGGAACATGTGTGAGAGAACAGGAACCACTAGTAATGACTGTGTAGGGGCCCTCATGTGACATTTCCCTTTCATACTACTTCAAGTGTTTAACTTCCTTATATTTTCCCCTTTGAATTTTGCTGGATGATTTTAAGTTATCTAAATGCTATGTGAGACCATATTTGTCCTTTTGTGAACTCCTGTGTTTCCATAAAGAAATGAACTGGGAGTGTGTGAGGAGGCTGTCACTACACAAAATTAATTGCTTACAGACATCCCACATCACTTACCTGTCACAATCACTGTCTCTATGCTAATGCCATACTGTTTTAATGATTATGGATTTAGAGTGAAATGAAATTTGTAAGTTTACTCTACCCCAGGCTTTTCAGATCCTCATGCCTTGGGTATATCAAAATAACTTGTAGAATAACCGTATGTCTTCCTATCAACAAATACAGTATACATCTATTAATGCATGCATATTTCCTTTGATACCTCAGTAAGATTTTATATTTTCTTACAGAAATCTCACAAATGTATTCCTGAGATGTAGAGGCACTTACTCACCCTGGTCTTGTTGGCAATGATATTTTACCTTTAATTATAACTTCTACTCATCTGACACTTGAACATAGCAACTTAATTGCCTTTGTATATTCAGACTATATCTAGCAACTTTCTTAATTCATGCTACAGCTTCTAAGAATCTGGAGATTTTTTTACAAACATTTTGAAAATACTAATAATCATCCTCAGAAAATAATGAAAGTTTAATTTTCAATATTCTAATAAGTATTTCATTCTATATTTTTTTTGTTCTCGTTATCCTTTACTAGTGATGCCCTCCTATATAAACTGATTAAAAATAGCACTACTAGAGATGATTTTTATTTTAAGGTCCATATTACTAGGGAGGAATAAAACCATCAGAAAGCTGGTTAGGAACTTCTAGAACAATCTTAAACAATGCCAGCAAAACTGAAGCAACTACTTATTAGAAACAGTTCCTAGATGGCATCACTGGTAGACCTCAGAGGAGCAACAGCTGCCTTGCAGGGCAGAAATCCAGAGGTCCACACCACACAGCATGAAGGACACAAGCACGTGACCTTCTCCACTCCACCTGCACAAGGAGAAGCTTTACAGTGGAAGGGTTCTCTTCCTGTTGCAAGGTATAGACAAGAGGACATTAGAGCCCCATCAAAATCTTAGTTAGCAATAATCCTTTCTACCAGAGACTCCTAGTCTTTATGACACAGAACATAGCTGGGGATGCAGCAAAGAGTCCCTATGTCTGAGCTAGAGAGCCACCAACAAACTTCATTGACTATGATCAATATGGGACTGAGTTATTGCTAGAGTGTGTGCCAGTCTGGTGGCATAATGTCATGATACTCTCCCATCTAAGATGTCTAGGATTGAGGAAACATCTGTATGGAATGGGCATGTCATCCCTAGTTGAGATATTGCAGAGCTCTATCCCTGAGCCCAGCAGCATGTAGAGCTAATGCATATGTTTTTTACAGCCAGTGCTGCATGTGTGCCTCAAGAGTCTGAGCCAAGGCTGTGAACTGGCTTCTGGGAAAAACATCTTGCCTACCCAGAGCAGTCACCTGCCTATGTCTGAATCAAGCAGTATATCACTCCCTAGGGCTGAGATAGTGTGGACCCCCATGTAGCTAGAGTTTTCCTGCCTGGCCCACAGTCAGGACAAATCTCTTTCACCTGCCAGTCCCACAGCCGCTCAGACCCAACCCAGGAAACACAGAGACTTCTATTGCTTATAAACTGTATGGCCGTGGCAGGCTTCTTGCTAACTGTCCTTATATCTCAAGTTATCCATTTCCATAAATCTATATCTTGCCACATGGCTCGTGGCTTACCGGCATCTTCACATGCTGCTTGTCCTGGCGGTTGCTGGCTGGCAGGCAGTCTCCTTCTGCCTTCCTGCTCTTTTAATTCTCTCTGTTAGTCCCGCCTACTTCCTGCCTAGCCACTGGCCAATCAGTGCTTTATTAGCAACACATTTGCCATACAGAATATCCCACAGCACCCCCATGTCCCCAGGAGCAGAACATTTTGTTGAGCTATGACAATTCTACATGCCTACAATGCTAATACTTACTTGTCTAGACATTGAAGTGCTCAGACACTTCTTCCTGGGATCAGAGTCATTACTGTGTGTCTGTCTCCTTTATCCTCTAAGCTCAGCATAAGAGGAACTTTATATTATCATAGAAGGGACAGGGGAGAGTAAAGTAGGCATTCTGTAGAAGCCCAAATATTTCAGGAATCACTGCACCAGCATCTCTAGAAATAGAGATCTTAGGGTCTAATGTATCTTCCCATGGCATGTTCTGATAAGGGCATGATCCAAGAGGTCATGTGTGAATGGGGAACAATGAAAAACTATATGTTGTGTTCTGGTAGTTGAAAGTTAGAATTGCCTCAGAACCACAGGCCATGAGTCTTTGTAATAGCAAACTTGGCAGTCCAGTGCCTGGGTGAGAAAGTCTGCATTCTGTTATGTTGGTGGTTCTTTGGCTACTTGTGTCAAATGAACAAATTCAGCATCAAATTTAGCCATCAGATTCTAAGAGTAGTCCAAAGAGAAAGAAAGATGGCTTCACATTTATCAGTAACAGTGACTGTCCAAAACTCAAGGTGAGCTAAGAATGGAAGTTATAGGTGAGGTCTGGTACCTCAATGATCTGTCTCCAGGTCATTTAGACACCCACCTACAGGATAAAGTCAGGAAGGACAGCTCTGGACTCCTTGCTAACAGGAGTTCTGGTGATTTATCAGAAGCACTGTAACTGTGGTGGTATTGTGTTCCCCAAAATATTGTGTACCCTAATAAACTTATCTGGGGTCAGAGAACAGAAAAGCCACTAGATACTTAGGATAGGCAGTGGTAGCACACGCCTTTAATCCTAGCATTCCAGAGGAAGAAATCCATCTGTTCAAGGATATACCCAAGCATGGTGACACACGCCTTAAATCCCAGGAAGTGAGCCTTTAATCCCAGGGAGTGATGATAGAAGGCAGAAAGATATATAAGGCATGAGGACCAGGAACTAGAAGCATTTGGCCTGGTTAAGCATTTGGCTGGTTAAGCTTTTAGGTTTTGAGCAGCACAGTTCAGCTGAGATCCATTTGGATAAGGACTCAGAAGCTTCCAGTCTAAGGAAACAGGATCATCTGAGAAGTTGGCCAGGTGAGGTTAGCTGTGGCTTGTTCTGTCTCTCTGATCTTCCAGTGTTCACCCCAATAACTGGCCTCAGGTTTGATTTTATTACTAAGACTCTCTAAGATTCATGCTACACTGTAACATTTGCTGCATTTTATGAAGCAGTTAATGATCATTACATGTGACAACTTCATAATGCTAAGATGGACAAATAACATTAAATATGCCTCAATTAACAAGAACTTGTTACATGGACTGTGAATTTCCCACAACTGGGATTTAGAAGAATATGCTCCGTAACACTAATCAATGTCAAAAAATCTGATACCCACCTCCAGTGTAAGCAAAGTTCCAAATGGAAGACAGTGGTGGACTACAGGCCTAGCACTTCCTGTGTTTCCTCCTAACTATCCCCACGATGATTGTCAGGTATGGAGAGATGAGGCCTTCCCTCCAGGAGGCACTGCTTACCACACAGCCTTTGTGCAATCCTAGTGAACAAGTGATCTAAGAACTGAACTTCCTGGTCCACTTGCTACAGAGGTGGGTGCTGGCAGAGGGGATTGTGATGGTATTGTGTTCCCCAAAATATTGTGTACCTTAATAAACTTATCTGGGGTCAGAGATGGAACAGCCACAATATTAAACAGAGGTTAGGCAGTGGTAGCACACGCCTTTAATCCTAGCATTCCAGAGACAGAAATCCCTCTGGATCTCTGTGAGTTCAAGACCACATTGGAAATGGCCAGGCATGGTGACACATGCCTTTAATCCCAGAAAGCAAGCCTTTAATCCCAGGGAGTAGTGGTAGAAAGCAGAAAGGTATATAAGGCGTGAGGACCAGAAACTAGAGGCATTTGGCCTGGAGAACCATTTAGCTGGTTAAGCTTTCAGGCTTCTAGCAGCACAGTTCAGCTGAGACCCATTCTGGATGAGGACTTAGAGGCCTCCAGTCTGAGGAAACAAGACCAGCCGAGAAGTTGGCCAGGTGAGGTTAGCTGTGGCTTATTCTGTCTCTCTGACCTTCCAGTGTTCACCCCAATACCTGGCCAGGTTTGATTTTATTAATAAGACTTTTAAGATTCATGCTACAGGGGATGGTTGCCAGGGGGGCTGCCAACCAGGGCTCCCTTTATACAGTCTGGATTTGTTCATTAGGAATTTATCTGCATGCATGAGAAGTCTTTTAAATTAATGTAATTTTTTTAGCATATGTTAACCAGGCTGTTACTTGAAATAAAGACTATCTCTTGGCTTACAAAGTAGAAGTGAATAAATTCTACTGAATTCTTTGTTTATATGTGCTAATGAAAAAAAAAAAGAACCTTGAGAATTTTACAGCCACACAGTGTCTTACAGAGGGGAGGTTTAAACTGGTTGGAGGTTGTGTGCTATGTGCTACGCATTGGAGAATGGTCTAGCTTACTTGTTGGGGATGGTGGTGGTTTTCAGTGGGCTGCATGTCTCTACCCAAAGAGCCCGTGATGTTTTACTTGGCAGCTTGGTTTCCAAAGCCAAAGACTCAAAGACACACTTCCTTCCTTGGGCATTAGTAACATATCACTTTGAGGTTCAAAGTCTATATGGGAGTCAAAGCTAAAGGTGGCAAGTAGGGACGTCTTAAGACAGGGACTAAAAAAATGGATAAAATTTAATTTATGCTGCTATCTATTTATCTATCTATCTACCTATCTATCTATCTATCTATCTATCTATCTATCTATCTATCTGTGCGTGTGCATCAGTGTGTGTGTGTGTGTGTGTGTGTGTGTGTGTGTGTGTGTGCAGGTGTATGTGCAGCTTCCTCAATTACATATCTATCTTACAGTTTTGTTTTGTTTTTGAGAGAATTTCTCTCACCGAATCTGTAGCTCACAGATTGACTGCATTAGCTGACAAGTCCCAATCCTCTCCCTTCAGCTTCCACAACACTCAGGTCACAGACACTAGCTACCTTGGTTTTTCACGTGTATTTTGTGGATCTGATCTCAGAACTTCACATTCATACACACTGAGCTATAACACTCACCCCTCTGCCCACTTCCTGTGCAGCTAAGTTGTGTACTGTTTGAGTTCCTCCATTGAAGAAAGGGTAGACATTGTGATGTTGTTTAATTGGATATCTATAATCCATGAGCTCTTTTCAAACTCAACAGATTTTTTAAAATTAAATGTTGATCTCTTCAAATATTTAACATAACATCTTAATAAATAAAAGATTATAGTCCTTACTCCACGAAAGCCTTATCGCAGCTCTAGCTAGTTCTGCTTTTATTCCTTATTGCCCATCTGGCAACTGTCAGCATGATTGCTTTAGAAGCCAGAATAAAGTAAAATTCAAGTTGAAAGAACCCCAACAACCCTGTTAAATTGCAAAGTCACATAGTCTTTTCTAGCAAGTGAGGGCATAGTCTAGTTTCCAAAACTGTGTTCTCTGAGCTACTCAAATCTAAGCACTAATGCTATTATGAAATTACTCATGAGCTCTTGTACTGGGTTGATGGCACCCTTGATACCTGTTTGGAATGGTCATCATGGTGATGAACTTCCAGATTGCTGGGGGGAGGGTTAAGTAAGATATTTATGAATTATCTTAGAAGATCATTATTCTGTGTTTCAAAGGCTAGGAAGGTTCTGATACACCTGGCTGCAAGTCTGATTGGTTGGACAACTCTTCTCTTCAGGGAGTTTTTTTCTCTAGCTAAGTATTGAAATCCCTGAAATTATCCAGGATGTGATTTTTATCCCAGGAAGTCACTTTGTTCTGGGAAGAAGTGTTTCAGACTAACAGAGAGACCATTGAGTTAGAAACTGAACCTGTTGTTCAGTGCATGAGGATGGATAAAAGGTGAGCCTCTCTCATCAGATTGAAGGCTGGAAGCCACCAAGCCAAGCCTATCATTGCCAGGACATTCCTGGTCTAGGAGTGTGGTGAGTCTCCCATCAAATGCTACCAGGCTACAGCTCTTCCAGGATACAAGTGCCTCCCCAGAGTGTTTGTGGCGAAGATCACACAATGTGCTTTCCATCTATTCACACTGTAACTAAAGACTAGAAATTATAAAATATTTTTGCTCAAATCACTTAGTAAGGTAAAATTTTTAACACCATAAAAAAACCACAAATCATAGAATTTTGCATGTTCATGCAGTATAAGCAGTTTTTCCCACATTGTAGCCCACTTGCTAGCCAACCCATGGGGAATGAGGCCTGTGTGGATAACTGAGTCCTGTCTTTCTCTTTAGGTACCTGGAGATTCTCTCCAAAATGTTCCCATCCCCTGAAAGTCCTTGCTTTTACCAGGAAGACAATGCAAGGATGAGGACTTTAATTCCACTAGTGAATCCTGTGGGGAGAGAAAAGGATGCTACATTCCTTAGTAGGCAAGCAATCTCCACCAGAAAATACAAGAGAACTGCCCAAGCCAGGTTTGGATTCTCAACCGTAACTGGAATATAACAATATCCTTCTGTCTGTTCCACCCCCTGACTCTGGGATTTCCTGTGAGTGGAAAGCCTTGTCCAAGATGACCTCTGAGTTCTCTTGCACTGGGTCTCCACAGCTCTTATTCTGTCCTTGCAGCTCTGCTGTTCCCCAAATCTTTATATTGTGCCCTCCAATCCCTACTCAACTTCTGAGACTTCCTAGTATACTCCCCAAATCCTACATCAGCTTCTGATCTAATGGACTTCTTCATTATGTCTGATGAAGGGAGGATTACAAGGCACAGTGGCTTGGATGGATGGGTAGAGACCCGACACAGGCTTCACTATCCCCCTTCATGACAATAACATCCTCATTATGGCCATTGTGCTTGGTATTGAGAAGCAGAGAGGAGGCCAAGATAGAGCCAAAGAGAATCTTTCCTTCCTGGTTCTTATGAAGAAGCACATGTGAGGAAGACAAAGTTCCTTCACAGCTTCTTAATCATCTAGTCGCTTGACTTACTAACCTTTGATTATTCATAGTGATGCACCAGGGACTCTTAGGAATTCTTGGCCCAGGACACAAAAATGTGAGTGCTGGGAGGAAGAGGCTTACTCCCACTTCCTTCATGCAAACTACACGGTTCATGTGGCTCATGTCCTGCCTTTCCAAAGCATGTGGCAGAACCATCTTATTTTTTCCATGACAGCCTTACACCTCCCCCCCTTGCCTGCAAAGCCTTTCAATGCCCATGGCTCTGCTCTCCTGTCAATTGCCCATGGGCAGATTATGGTTCTTTCCTTCCTAGAAATTCCCCCAACTGATTACACATCATCCCTTAAAATCAGTGCTCCAGCTTTCTTGATTTTGGGTTACAGGGAAAGTTGTAAAAAGAACACATTTCCCACGTTCTGAATGAAGTTTCCCTTATCTTCAGCATCCTGCTCCAGAGAGATGCACTTGCTTTAACTAATAAAACAAACCAATTTGTATCCGTTGTCATTTGTCTATTTATTATTCATGTATTTTACCAGGTGGGTAATTAAACCCAATGCTGAATACAAACCAGACAAGTGTTTCTGTGCTATCCAAGGCCTTCAACTGTACCCTTTCTATTCCAGGACATCACACCACATCACGTAGTTACCCTGTTCCCTTGAGCGCTCTATGGTTGTGACAGTTTCCAGAGCTTCTATGTTCTCAGTGACCTTGACTGTCTTGAAGAGGCCATGACAGAAGTCTTATTAATGTCACTTTGTGGGGTATTCTTTTTTTTATGGCTTTCTTACGATTGTACCAGAGTTATAAGCTTAGGTAAGAAGATCATGGAAGTAATTCTTATCACCACACATGTGGAGGGTCCATGCTGCCAAAGGTACGGACACCATAGATCTTGGACCTTGCAACCTAAGCACCTTCTAGCTTCGCTTTCACACTAAGCTGCTTGGAGATGAGTTACTCTATGAAACACAGTAAAGTCAGTGGCAAGACTCAAGCTTGCTCTCTGGAGATGGTGTAGCTGCACAAACGCACTGGAATTTTACACTACAGGGAGAAATGTCTCTTTCTCCCCAGGGACTTTATAGAATAACTTCACAGTTCTTCCGTGTGAGACAGTGTGGATGGTGTAGCCCCACTGTGTCCCTTGATCCTTCTGCCTCCCATTGTCCTCACACTTACTCAATTCAGGCCACACTGACCTTAAATGTGCCTGAGTTTTTTTTACAAACTTGTCCCTTCCCAGGACCAAGTGTGGGATATTCACTTCTTCAGGCTGCATTGCTATCCTCTTTTGTAAGGACCTTCCCCAGAATGTGGGAGTCACTGTGCACTTACATAATGGTTTTCAAAAAGTCAGTCAACATTAGTCATGTGGATGTTTGGATGCAATCTATTATTTGTCTCCCTCCACTAGAATATAAATCTAAATACCAAGGCTTGATTATTAAGTCAAAACAAATGTATGTGGATATATTTACATTATGCAAAAATGTATGATACATTATAACACATATAATATGTGCTTGTGTTAGTTGTTGGGGGATGTGTAGAAGGCAGAGAACAAGATGTAACTTTTCAAAAGAACCAGCTCACATAGTTGCACACACAGCAATGTCCTCAACACACTGCTAATGACTGGAGAATCTGGAAATTGGTGGTGACACACAGCTCTGTCTGAAGCTCTAAGGAACAGGGAAGGCAACTTCTCAGCTCAAACTGAAGACTTGAGAACATAGAGGGCCCTGATGCAAGTCCAGGGTATTGAAGGCCAGAAAAGCTATGGTTCCAATGTCCATAGTGCTGGCTTTTAAAAAGAGATCACATCTGCTGCCCATAGACTGTCTGAGGCCTTAGGTAGTGGGATGGTGTGTGTTCACAGGGAGAGATCACTAATTCCAGCATCAAACCTCACATAGAGAAATGCTTTATTTTTGTAAATTGTAAGCTTTGTTTCATTGACACATAAGTCTTCATGCATTTATGAGGTGAGATGTAGCATGAATCTTAAAAGATCTTATTAATAAAAACAAACCTGAAGCCAGGTATTGGGGTGAACGCTGAATGATCAGAGAAACAGAACACAAAACCACAGCTGATCTCACCTCGCCAATTCCTCAGCTGATCCTGTTTCCTCAGACTGGAAGCCTCTGAGTCCTCATCCAAATGGATCTCAGCTGGAACTGCTGCTCAAAAGCCTAAAAGTTTAACCAGCTCTAGTTCCTGGTCCTCACACCTTGTATACCTTTCTGCTTCCTGCCATCACTTCCTGGGATGAAAGGTGTGAGTCACCACGCCTGGCTGTTTCTAGTGTGGCTTTAAACTCACAGAAATCCGGATGGATCTCTGCCTCCCAAGTGATAGGATTAAAGGCATGAGTGTGCCACCATTTTCTGGCCTCTATATCTAGTGGCTGTTCTGTTCTCTGACCCCAGATAAGTTTATTAGGGTGCACAATATTTTGGGGAACATAATATCACCACAGTGAGACTAAATAATTCAATGAGTATGACCAGTGCCAGTGAGTCGGGACAGTAGCATCTCTCCATTTTTTTGTTTTTTTTTGTTGTTGTTGTTTTGTTGTTTTGTTTTGTTTGTTTGATTTTATCTTAGCAGGTATTTTTAATGGATGAGCCTAGGAGTACAGCAACCTTATTGTACTACAGAACGTTGGAATTACTCTCTTTCCAGCTGTATTTTGCTACCCATACCCACTCTTTTGGTCCCACACACTCTTTCCTGTTATCAATTGGCCTTGAGTCTATACTCTACGTTCATGTGATGGCCATACATGAGTGAGGGCATGTGGCAATTGTCTTTCTGTCCTCCACTTATTTCACTCTGCCTTGCCACCTCCAGTTTCATCCACATTGTTGTATATGGCATGATCCCATTTTAATAGTTAAATAATGTTCTATGTTATATGCATATCACATTTTTATTCCTTCATCCACCACAAACATCTTGATGGACTCTAAATCACAGCTGCTGCTAATACTGCTGCAGTAAACAAGAGAGTGCAGCTCTGTCTTATACATAGTCATTGCACACTCTTTTGATATATGCCCAGGATGTTGTAGCTATACTTTTGGTTTTTGAGGAAACCTTCAAAAATGTCTATAATGCCAAAGAAAAAGTTTTATGGGAAGCCAGTCACTTCGCCATTCTGCAAGGCAGTCAAACATACACCTGATTTTTATCTACCTGTCTACTCATATACCTATCAATCACCTGTGTGTATATGTATCTAAGACCCTCCTCAGGAACATCATTCTTGGTTTTCATTGGTTTGTCAGTTCTGTTAGCTGTTATCTATGTGAAAGTCTGCTCTTGGCTTCTTACATGATGTATGAATCTGAGGTATTCATGACTCAGCTGAGAACCCCTCATCCAGACCTATTTCATATTATCAAATGGAAACCCTAAAATATAGAACTTTGGGGAAGGGATTGACTCTAGAAGTATTGCAATAAAACTAGTCAATTACCATATGATGCAAATGTTGTATTGACCACATATGCAGTTTTTATTGATTACATGTGATGTTCACACATATAGAAGGTTTTCACAAAAAGTAGAAATTCCATCTCTTATTGCCCTATAAGAGCCAACTTTAAAAAGACTATGTGGCCAGGTGCTGGTGACGTATGCCTTTAATCCTAGCACTTGGGAGGCAGAGCCAGGCAGAACTCTGTGAGTTTGAGGCCAGCCTGGTCTACAGAGAAAGACCAGGACAGGCACCAAAACTACACAAAGAAACCAACCGTCTCCACAAAATTAAAAAAAAAAATTAAAAAAGACTATGTATGTCCTCCTAGGAATGTTTTGACCTCACTTTTCTGAACATAGTTGAAAAATCAGCAGTAAGGTCCTGAGAATTTTATTACACTTAAAAAACACAACAGGAAAGGTGGTGTCACCAAATGTCCCAATGTCCCTGCTGAAGGATCACCTGCCCCATCCATACCCCAACACAGAGTCAGCACCCGGACTCTGGCATCTGCCATCAGCTCCCCAGGAACAGCCCGTCAGCATCAATAAGTAACTGTTTTGTAAAAGAACAGAAGTGGTTACCAAATTCACTTTGGTCTCCATGTTGGAGTTTCTGTTTGTTTTATGCTTGCTCATAGCTGGTTTTAATCTCTGCTCTAGAAGGTATCAGGAGTCTGGGAAATTTTACCTCAAGATTCCATCAGTTCATTGTAGGAGAGTCTTGTCTATGCTGTGTCAGGAACTCAGAAGGGCCATGGCTTGTGGCTTGCATACAACCTATGCTTCATTTTATATCAAATAAACATTTCGGGATTGATTTCTTCCTGATTGCTTATGTGGACAAGTCTAAATCTGTATTAGTTACTTTCTCTTTATTGTGACCAAATACATGACTAGAAACTTTTAAAGGGAAGTGTAGTAGGTATTCATTTCACCTATGACCTTGGGGTACCAGCTCATAGGGCATGGCCTCTTGGCTAGCTTAAAACCTGAGGAACACTTATGCAGGCCCTGCTCTCTCATGCTCTTGGATGCTGAAATGGGAAAAAACGTTTGTTTGTTAGTTAGTTAGTTAGTTAGTTAGTTAGTTTGTTTGTTTGTTTTTCTGGCTGGTGGCTCTTGGGTGTGGGCTCTTCAGGTGGGGAAGGCATGGCAGCCATGTGAGGTCAACAGACCAGCATGAACAAGAAGTGAAACCAGACTGAGACTACGAGGCTCATTTCCCACTGACCCACTTTCACCAGCTTATCTGATCTCCTAAAGATTCCACAACTTCCCCAAACAGTGCTGGCTGCTGGGACTAAGTGTTCAAACAAATCAGCCTGTGAGGGATGTCTCACATGCAAACCACAACAGCTGCCAAAGAAATCCTTCTGATTCCGATTGGAAACAGTGTTTCTAA
>CABHPP010124488.1:29278-50474 GCA_902168425.1 Peromyscus attwateri
CACACACACACACACACACACACACACACACACACACACACACACACGGGGTAGGAGTGGGGAGCAGGCGGAGAGTGATTCCAGGAAAGAATTTGCAAAACTGAGAAGGGATTAACATCCAAACTAAGTGCTTCCCCTTACTGTAATGCAAAGTGAATATTAACTGCATTATATTCATGCATTCCACACCAAACTAGTAGCAAACCGAATTAAAATGTTCTGCCTGATATATTAGCATAATGAAGTCTCCTCAGTATATGTCCAGTTCAATTCAAAATGGCCAGTTACTGTGTTCTGCTTTTGAGATCTTACAATTACCACATTTTAGAACAAAAACAAAGATAAAGTCTAGAGAGTTTGGAGCTCAGTAGTTTAGAGTACTTGTAGCTATCGCAGAGGACCTGGGATCAATTCCTAGCACTCACACGGTGGCTAATAGCATCCATTAACTCCAATTCCACGAGATCAGATGCCCTCTTCCTGCCCTCACAGGTACCAGGGACACAGGTGGTACAAAGAAATACATGCAGACTCAACATTCAGACATATAAAATAAAACAAAAATATTTTTACATTAATACAAAGATTAAATGTATCCTTAAGGGGCTGAACAGACGGCTCAAGTAGTCAAGAGCACTTGTTCTTACAGAAGTTCAATTCCCAGCACCTACATGGTGGATCACAACCATTCTTAACTCCAGTTCAGGGGGATCCCTAAGTCTTCATCTGACCTGAGGGCACAAGGCACACACATGGTACAGATATACATGAAAACAAAACATTCGTACAATAAAGTAAATAAATCTTGAAGGGTTTTGTTTGTTTTAATGTATCCTTAAGAAACATCATCTTAGCTGGGCACAGTGGTAGCTCACATCTGTAATTCCGGTACTCTAGGAGGCCAAGGTAGGAAGAATGCCTAAATTTTAAGGCCAGCTTGGGCAACATAAGGTAAAACTAACTAAAACAAAGAGAAGGAAGAAGAGGAGAGAAAGACAGACAGACCGACAGGTAGGCAGGCAGGCAAGCAGACACAGATACAAATCTTTGACCTAACACAGACCTGCAACCTAAAACTAAAGTTCTAAGCATAAGGAAATACAAGGTATAATGGCTATTATACATGGACTACTGTACCATTCTGGACAATCACCCACCTTAGCTGATTGGTTATTCAATTAGAATTATCCAACAGAAATAATATACAAATCAGAAACATACAACACTACATATACCTTTAAATTTTCTAATGCTCATTTTTAATAAAGTACAAAATAAAACAAGATTTTACTTATTTTGATACTATCAATGAACTATTTTACATTCTTTTTGCATACTGTCTTTGAAACCTAGTATTCAGTTTATACATACATTATAGCTCTCTCTCTCTATAGATAGATAGATAGATAGATAGATAGATAGATAGATAGATAGATAGACAGACAGACAGATATCTATATCTATAAAGATATATCACCTGTCAAAATTCAAGTATTCTGGCTATACAAATGGCTAACACAAGGAAAAGCACAGAGCTAGAGCTATGTATGTCCACAGAATAAAGCTTATTCTCACCAATTTTACAAGCCCTCACTCCAGTTATATATGACCATACACTGTTGAGTAAGACTGCTGAAGATAAAATCAAATGGATTTCATTTTAAAAACTGAGTGTCTTTTATGCCCTAAACATTGTGTTAAGCTAACCTGACAGCAAACTGTAAATCCTACTTAAGCAAGTATTTTGTGCTTAATACAGAACCAAGTATTAAGGCTTAAATTTTTTTTTCCTTTGAGACAGGGTTTTATTACGATATAGCCTAGAGTGGCCTCAAACCCAGTCAGTCCTCCTGTATATCAGTCTCCTTGAGTGCTGAGACTGATTCAAGCATGCACAGCCACACCAGGCTTAATTGTTTCCATGCACTTATTCTGAAATCTCAGAGATTATGACTCTCATCCAAAGCTGTTTTTTTTTTCTCTAGAACCTCCATACCCAGTGCAACTTTAGGCTGATAGATGAGAAGCAAAATAAGCTGACCCGCAATCAGCAGGTTTGACTTTAATGGAACTGAGCAGGCATTTGTAAAATCACAAGGATCTACTCTAAACCCTTCTACTGTCATGCATCTGTGGCATTTCCATGTTAAGAGTCAGCTGTATTACTTTTACATCAGTATCTATCATTTGCAGCCTATACAGTAAGTGAACTATGAAGACATGACGACTTAACTTTTCATCCCCTCAAACTACGATGCAAACAGGCCACTTGCCTCCTTGCCCTTAGAGCCTTTAAAGGAGAATTTGGTAGTCACCTAATTTAAGTTTGACCTCATTCTGACCTAAGACATTACTTTTACTAATTACCTATTTCAGAGTCCTTGGGTTTAATTCCCCCCCCCCCAAAATGTTACCTGTATAACAAGACATTCAAGAAGACGCGCGCGCGCGCGCGCGCGCGCACACACACACACACACACACACACACACACACACACACACACACACGCACAAGGTCTATAAGAGCAAGATTGAGGTTTTTTTTTTTTCTTTTTCCACACATGCAAATTCTTAGCACTATGAATATCCAAAATTGTTCATTTTACTCATTCTCCCAAGTCAGCATGAATTCATCCTTTTAGTGAGTACTTCTTCTAGCATTATACAGACCATAAGAGGTTTTTTTTTAATAGTTCAGAAGGCTTCCAAAAGTTTAAAACCTACTTTCAGAAAAGAAACACAATTAAGTAACAATTCAAGGCAGTATACAATTAGGTGCAAAACTGCAAGCACTGAGGAGATAGTAAGTAACAGTACAGTTTAAAATTGTCTTCAGCAAGAGATGGAGGGAAACATGGAAACTCCAATAACACAATCAACAATGTCCTACTAAAGACACAGGCTTGGCTTTGTCTGACCCAGCAAGCCAAAGAGAGAAATGGAGAAATTCAAGCCAGTTTAAAATAAAGAAATGGGGGGGGGGGGGGGGGGGGTGATGGACAACTCCTACATCCTCTGCAAGAGCATACGTACTTTTAACCGTATAATGCATGAATGGCACAACTCTCACCCTCCTTGCAATTCCTATGACGTTTTCTTAGGAGAGTGCTGGTGTTAATTAAGCACTTAGCATTTTCTTTCTTTTACTGTTTTTATTTATATGGATGTCTGCCTGCATGCTTGTCACGTGTATGCCAGAGACCCTCAGAGGCCAGATAAGGGCCTCAGATCATCTGAAACTGGAGTTACTGATGGTTATCAGCCATATCTGGGTGCTGGGGATCAAATCTGGGTCCTCAACAAGAGCAGCCCACACCCTTAACCAATGAGCTTTTTCTCCAGGCCCCAATTCCTATAAAATGTTTACTGTGCCATTAATGACATTCTTATTATCTCCTTGTAGAGAACCAGTCTGTTTCAAAATGGAGGAATCAAGAGTCTCATGCCTCCTCTTACATAATGTTCAAGACACTGCCCTGTATATGACATATGTTAATATAAAACTGGCCAGTTAAATTACGATTGTTCTTAGGGGTTGAAATATTCCCAGGTGTTTCACAAGCAAAAGCCTATGTACAGTTGCTTATGTTCTTTGGGCCATTTCTCCATTCTTCCAATGTGCTCCACTGCCTTTCTCTTTTAGCTTCACCACATTAATTCCTTATCTACATGTATTCCTTATTTTTAAAAAGATTTCATTTTATTTTATGGAGGCAAGGTCTCACTATGTAGCTCTGGCTGGCTTGGAACTTATGGAGATCCACCTCCCCAGTGCCAGGATTAAAGGCATGTGCCACTCCCTCACCCCCAGCTTGTATTTTATTTTTAATTATGTGTATATTTGTGTATCTGTATGTGGATTTGTGTACTTGAGTGCAATGCCTTCAAAGACTATAAGAAGGCATCAGAGCGGAGTTAGAGGTGGTTGTGAGCTGCCCAATATAAGTACTGGAAACTGAACTTGGGTCCTCTGGAAGAGTAGGAAACACTCTTTACCACTCTTAACTGTTGTAGATTATTATTTTAAGGTGTTGCTTTTGTTTATGTTGCATTTGTTTTAACTCTGTGAAGCTGTGCTACTGTGCCTGTCTAAAACACCTGATGGTCTAATAAAGATCTGAACAGCCAATAGCGAGGCAGAAAAAAGGATAGGTGGGGCTGGCAGGCAGAGAGAATATATAGAAGGAAAAATCCAGGAGGAAAGAAGCAGCAGCCAGAGAAAGAGGAGGACATCTGGGGCCAACCACCCAGCTACACAGCAAGCCATGGAGTAAGAAACGAAGAAATGTATACTGGAATAGAAAAGGAAAAGCCCACAGGCAAAAGATAGAATAATTTTAAGTTAAGAAAAGCTGGCTAGAAATAAGCCAAGCTAAGGCCAGGCATTTATAAGTAAGAATAGGCCTCCATGTGTGATTTATTTTAGAGCTGAGTGGTGGGCGCCCCTCTTCTCTTCCCCCCCCCCATCCCCCTGCAAAAGAGCAAAAACAAACAAAAAACACTTAACTGGGCCTTCTTTTCAATGCTAATTCCATTAATTTTGAGACAGGGTGTATTACTGTATTACATAGTATTACTCACTATGTATTACTGGCTAGCCTGGAACTCACAGAGATTCAACTGCCTGTAGAGTGTGTAGGCCATCACTCCCGGCTTTCTATTAACTCTTGACAAGACTGAGCCTTTCCATGTTACATGAACTGATGAGGAAAAGAAATAGCCAAACATCACTTCCCAATCTGAATCTCAAGAAAAGTTCTTTCATGACCCCCACTACAATACTTAAATTTTAGCCTAAACATCAAGTATTATCCTAGTGCCCACCTAAGAGTGCTTCATTGTAGTCTGAGTGTATATTCAGTATAAATGTCCAGACCTTCTCCTATATCCATAGCATAAAGAGAAAGTAACACGACTTGCATGACAGCCAAGGGAGAAATCAGATTACTCATGACCAGAGTGACTGGGTAGTCTGAGCAATCCCATAATTCAAGGGCTATTTTGTAGACATTTAGAAAGTTCTATATTATCGTACTTCTATTGGAGTATATTCAAAGTGGTTTCCTAATCACAAATGCACTAGACACTTCTACACTATAGACCTTCAGCACTATACAAAACAACAGATGATCCACATACACACTCTGGTTCATGATTCCTACATTATCAGATACTCTTCAACCTATATACTTTTTCATATTTTTATGTTCAAGCACAGACAAGCATGTTTTTAATGCATCCCATATTTCCACTGTGACTATCAACCACTATCTATTTAACTCAACTTCTAATCTCATTTTTCTTAGTCAGACCGCCTACAATCAAAGCATGGCAACAACTTAAAATATTACGCTTCACCAACTTCACAACATGGTTAAATCAGGTACAACAGAAAAGCACTCATCTTCACATGAGGAACAGCACCATGGCTCACCGTTACCCTTTCATTTATAAAGACATGTAAATGAACAAAACAAAATGTGTAGTAAAGAACATATGAGAAAAGACCATTGACCAATAGCTTTATTTGTAAAAGTGTTCATTAAATAAGTAAAACAAAAAATAAAACCACTAGGAATAACTAATTTGTTTCATCGCTTCTCCCTTTAAAACACTTTATTTTGAAAAATATTAAAATGTAGTAATAGTTAATGAAACAGTTCTCTATTGTACACAGTAACAATATCTTCACTATATCAAGTGCTCAAGGATGAGGTCATTCATACTCAGCACACCACAGCCAAAGACTCAGATCCACTGTTATTTATACAAAGCAAAGTAGTGTCAGCATGGGGCAGTCCTTTAGTAGGAGCACAGGCAATCCTTTAAGATACTTTTATTTATTTATTCCTTCCTTAGAACAGCAAAATACTGGGTATTCAGTCTAAATAACAGTAATCTTAAGCTGGAACTAAATAATTGGAGCGGCAGAAGTATAAGGGAAGGAGAAGGAAAGGCATATAAAGATAGAAAATCAACAGTTATGGTATTTCTACAGTTAAAAAAGTCAAACATCAAATTTTATAATATTGCTTTCTTTCTGATGTACAGGTGCATAGATGTGCACATGTGTGTGGAAGCCTCTGGTGTCTTCCTCAGTTGCTTTCCAGGTTATCTTTTTTACACAGGTTTCTTCCTGAGCTGGGAGCTCACAGATTTGGCTAGACTGGCTGGCTAATAAGACCCAGATATCCACCTGCCTCTACCTCCCAGATCTGGGAGTATAGGCAAGTACCACCATACCTAGTTTTTTACATAGGTGCTAAGGACCTGAATTCAAGTCATCACCCTTGTACAGCAAGACTTTAAAGACTGAGCCATTTCTCCAGCCCCACGTGTAGATAAAGCACCATTCAAGGTGAATGAATGAATGAACGTTTTTTGAGGGGCCACCAACAGTCATAAAACATTCCTCAGACATCTTAGTTCAAAAAGAAGTTCTGACACTCACGTTGCCCATGTACTCTGACAGCAGGTCCTGTAGAGCCTGGCGGACAGCGTTACACTCTGCCACAATGCGCTCACGCCGGTCATCACGCGTGCAGGATGAGTCAGCCATCAGGGCAGCTCCACTAATAATGCTTTCCAGACGCTCCTCCAGTGAAGGCCTAAAGCGCTCCTCGCTGAAGCTCAAGGGATCCACAATGATTTGTTTCTACAGAGAAAGTGTTACTGATATTAATACTCATTTCTGTTCCCTCAATTATTCAAAAGGCAAGGAAAGTATTGATCAGGAATATCAAGATGTAATCCCAACACCTAAAAATCGTTCTTCATAACAAAGGCCATCCCATGTAAGTTGCCAACGTATATCAGCAATCACTTCTCAAAGAGGGCACTATTAACCAAACAGGGCCTAAATAAAGTATGATATCAAAAATGCAAACACAATGTATCATGTTCATACTATTTTCGTTAAACATCTAAAGGTCAGCCTGCATAGTATTGGTTATTAAAATTATCAAATGATGATTATAAGGAAAATAAGAACTCTCTTTATGTGCAGTCTGTAACTGCTATAAGACAGAACTGCTTGAGCATAAAAAATTTTAAACAATTAAAATACTGACTTTTGCTCCTGAAGAAATGCATTTATAATGAACTTATGATCAATTATTCACAGGCCCATTAAATACAACTGACCTTCACATCAATAAATGTCTACACAAATATTTTGGTTTTAATTTTTTCTTTTCTTCATAGAGTATATCCTTAATAATTTCAACTTAAATGCCAATTTTTTTCCTGCCAAAAGCTTGGTATTTTTCAGAGAGTAAACATTCCTCTCTTTCCTTCCAAAGAACCTTCAGTTTTGAAAGTGATCAAGCAACACCTCCAGTTAATTATTAGACTACATCTTAGCTGACTGTTTTTCTTGCTGGGCTTGGTTATTAGAGGACTTCTCTGATCAAGGTTGAAGACAGGGCTGAAGAAGTAGCTCAGCAGTGGAGCACTGGCCAAAGCATGTGCAAGGCCCTGCATTCAACCTCCAGCACTGTCAAGTCCTGGGGAGGAAACGACAGAACACCTTCTGGACCACAACACTGAAGAACTGGTCACAGACTGTGACACTGTCACAGAACTATAATGTAGAGATTATTTAGTACAGCACCTCATCTTACAAAGGAAGAAACTGTCACCCTAAAAAAAAAAATGGGGTTTTCTAATCTACTATTCAATTTAGTGCAAACACGGTCCCTAGTGCCTTGGGAAGACAAATACCTGATGCTACCAAATCTGAAGCAGAAGGTTAAAAATAACCTTAACCATAACAACAGCAGGAGTATGTTACAACGTATCGTGTATCTAACACCTGTAAAGGTCATCTCACGTCTAACTCTGTGAGAGAAGAACTAGAGGCTAAGTTCAGTGGGAATTTGCCCAGTGTGAATGGATGAGACCTTGAGTTTAATTTTCTGCAATACAAAAAAATAAAACTCTAGGTAAAAACTCAATTCCAATACCATCGTCTTTAGGCATAACACTATTCATGCTTTATGAAAAGGCCTAAATCACTGCATATCAGCAAGAACCAATTACCCATGCTCAAATACAGAGAAGACACAAAAGCCAAAATAAATAAATTAATTAATTAATTAAAAAATTAAATTAAAAAAGCTGTTGAAAACAAAATACATTCTATCACACTGATGCTACACTTCAAAACATTTCAATTATGGAAGATGATATCTATACCTGTTTTTTCTAACAACTGGTTGAAAACAAAGGTAGTCATGGTGGCACATGGGGAGGCTGAGGCAGGGTGGTGGAATGGAGGCCAGCCTGGGCTACATAGCCAGACCCAATTTCAAAAGAAAGAGAAAAAAAAAAACAACCTTAAACTACTGCCACCTACTGGAGGTCATGACTCACTCTGGGTTAGAATTAAAAACAAAGCACAATACATTAATGTGAGAACCAAGGATAATAGGTACACATCATATACACAGGAGAGATCTAGGGCATCATCTATAAAAGCATTATGATAAAAAATTGAATTTCAAATCTGTTTCAATGTGGTTAAATTTTTGTGTTCATGGCTCAAAGCAAATCACAGAGAACAACAATCTATTTATAGAGTCAGGTAAAATTAAGATGGCAGCAGTATAATTTATCTACACCTCTCACTAGACCATGAATTCCCCAGAGATGAAGCCTCCACACACTTTGTTTGCTTCTGTATCTATCACAGGTCCATTTGCCAGATGGTCAAAATCCTGGTTGGAATGAACCAGACTCATAGATAGTCTCAATAAGGACCATATTAAAAGGAAAAAACAACCACACAAGGAAACATAAGTTGCATAAAAGAATGCAGAAGTTTAACCACATTGGAAAAAGGAGAGAAAGAAAAGAAAAACGCTTTAAGACAAGTTACAATAAAGTACACTTATGACCCATAACAATTTTTTTCTACTTAGATTACAAATTTAATTGAAAAATGGGCTTTCATCACAAGCCTTGATTCTATTTCCCCAGGAACCAGTTATCTTTTGGCAGCTGGTGAAGAGCCCAAAGTTTCCTCCCAAATATAACTTACATCAAAGTTGTTGAGAGCATATGCAAGCTCTCCACCGCCGCCACCCTGGTGTTGGGAGGCATCATCCGATGCAGTAGCCTGGGCTGCATTAGAAATGCCTGTGACAGCTTGCTGTAGCTGCTTGTATATCAAGTCCCGGTTGGCTTTATAGGCTGCAACATCAGGGTGCTGTAGACATGCCTGGGATGCAGTATAGAGGATGGGAACATTTTTCTGCAGGATTCCTCTAGCTGCAGCCATCTGATCACGATGGCCCACATCTTTCAGTTCCTAAAATAATAAAATAAAAAATTGGAGGGTTTTTATAAGTTTCATTCATATCAAGACATCTCTGCATTAACCTAGCCTGGAAGTTAAGACGGAGCTCTGACATCACAAGCCTTGACTTGAATCTCTTAGCCTACTTTTTCCTGGCCATTTGTTGTGTCCTTACTGTGAACTGTGTTGTTTTTCCTTATGCAAAACAACAGTATTATAGCTCTTTTAGCATTTTAAGACATAAAATGGGGTAATGTATACAAAGTACTTAGAACCAAGTAAGTACTAAATAGACATGAAATAAAAGTCACAACATAAAACTACTTAATATCTTGATCAGGTCCATATAACTAAAATAGATATACAAGTCCACACAGACATATTAAAAGAAAATAAGAGAATTTAAGTTATCTAAGTTCATTATAAGAATTTTATGAAATTTAGAACACAACACCCTGTGTGTATGAACTTTGCAAACCAACTAGGGATGGATATGACCAGCTGTTCTCTTAAGTACACAACACCTCCTCCCCTTTTTCCTACCCAGAGGAACATTCCAGAATACAAAACAATACTCTCTTCACAAAGAAAGACCAATCAGGTCACTGGCTATTAAGTCACAAAGTAAAGGCTCATATGCGCCATGATTTCAATCCATGATAGTATTATTCTGTAAATGTGGTCCTAAGTGAAAATGTCCTTTTTCATTTCCTCTACCCCATAATTACAAGGACATGAAGCTGCTGGCATCGTTCCGACTAATGACGTCTAGAACACTAAGTGGGATGAGTGTGCTAGGTAACTAGGACACACAAGACAGGAAGGAGCACTGCCGGTGTCCACTCATCACTGAAACTTAAAAACACAGGAATCTTTGATAAATGTGGATCACTACAGAGGAAGAAATAACCCCAAACTCTAAATCTGCTCCAACAGTATTTTACATATGAACCTAAATTTTCAGTATAGTCACTAACTAAATACTAGAATACAAATTTAAAGGATTTTAAGATTAGTATTACATGTATGAACAATAAGAGAAAAGTTAAGTTTACTCAAAAGTCTGACTTAGCTATTTCATGGCTCTCTTTTCTATATGACTTCTTAATTAAACATTAGAGACAGTAACGGGTTTCTTTCTTCTGAAACTTCATCTCCATTTGGGGGTTTACGTCTTCATTCAAACCTTGCACAATGACAGCCTATTTTTCTGCCTAGAATTCTTTTCTCATTTAGAACCTGAATATCTGAGTAATAGTTCACAGCACACTGAATGACCTGTAGTTACTACATTAGGCTACATAGTCAGAAACAGGATCCTATAGATTTGGGGTACCCAAGTTATGACAAGGGGCTGTGGCTAACATTGGGCTTAAACATGTGGCGTGCACATTCTGTGGGCATTTTCTAAATGTTTTGCTCTCACCACAATGCCAAGAACCTCTTAAGCCTCCTAGGGCCATATTTCCCTTTAAACATTTGTCCTGTACAATCAGCCTTAATGTTCCTATGTGCTTAAAAGATACAGCAGCACAGTCCCTTACAAAGGCTGTCGCAGACTCACGGTCACCTAAAGTTTACAGGTGCCTTCCTAAGCCACTGACTAGTCTAGGACAATAACTTCCACTTTTCCAAAGACTACATTGGGCTAAATATTAAAAAATTATCTTGTGGCTTTGGAGAGTTGGTGGTCATCTCAAGAATCAAGTATAACAGGCAACTGGCTAATCATGACGCTGAAATAACTGGAATGTATTTTCTCTGGAGCATTTTCTGAACAAACTTTCATCTGCCAAGCATCAGGGATAAATTCTAAACAAGGAAGAGAATAACAACCAAATCTCATTTATCCTAGTTCTAAAGTTCTACTTTCCCTCTTTAGAGCCATTTCTACCTTGTACAAAGTTTTTGTTAAAAGATAGGAAACAAAGTTTTTCTTAAAAGACAGGAAAATGAGGCCAGGCGGTGGTGGCACACACCTTTAATCCCAGCACTTGGGAGGCAGAGGCAGGTGGATCCCTGTGAGTTCGAGGCCAGCCTGGTCTACAGAGTGAGATCCAAGAAAGGTGCAAAGCCACACAGAGAAACCCTGTCTCGAAAATAAAAAATAAAAAAATAAAAAAAAAGGAAAATGGACACTAATGCGAGTATCAGTGTTGTAATATGAATAAATCAATCAAAAAGATTCTTCAAGCTATCCAGTGCTGATTAATAATACAAATTTTGGTGAAAAGTGAGCTATAAAGCAACACGACAATTTACTTATAGAAGAACTCTGTTCTTGATTGTGTCATGATTTCTGAACTTCACCAATCTGGTTACAGCTCAAGCAAACTAAGGACAATCAGAAAACATACAGAGGAAAAACTACTTCCCATAAATCTGACTTATCCATCCCACACACTGTGATCAAGAAATAAAAGCTAACCTTTAAGTCATCTAACAGACTCTACTAAAAGAACTAGAAATCCAAGTGAGACTTTCTTCTATTTCCCTCTTGACCATATAGAACTGTAGCCATCGATCTATCTGACCAGTCGTTTCTGGATAAAAATGACTATGCCTGGTACATGCCAAAAGCCCAACTAGCACAGATTTTAACAAGTAAACACCAACAGAACCATCACCAAACAGCTGTCGGGAGTTTCAGAAAACAATCACACAAGTCAGAGTAGGCAAACTAGCTAAGGAATAAGAGGCACTAAGTTCTCCTAAAGATCTCAAAAGGCTTTCTGCATCTGAACAGGCAACACTTGAACATCAAATACTCTGTATGTTGAGGAAGCACAGTTAACATGGAGGTACAAGTGGCACCCTTTCCAAACTGCACAGGCCCACCATTCCTCTGCCCTCACCTTTACTCTTGCTATGGTATTAATGTACCCAAGCCCTATGTTTCTATCTTGGAAACAATGCCCCAAATGACATTAATATTTGAAGACGGGGCCTTTGGGAAGCAAACTAAAATCAAATACTTCATGAAAAGTGAAACCCCTATGGTGACATTAGTGGCTTTGTAAGGCAAGAAGAGAGAGAGGCCTGAGCAGTCTTGACAAAGGATGCTCGCTGCCTGCTTACAATGCAGGCAGAAGGACCTTCTCAATTGCTGGATAATGGCACACTGCTCTTGGACGTCCCAAACTTCCAGATCCATGAGCCAAATACAATCTAAAGGTAAAAGAATTAAAGAACTAAGCAAACTACATCCAGGAATGTAGCTGAGTGTAAAAGCCTTGCCAAGACCCTAAATTCAATCCCTGGATGGGACAGGGTGAATTAAGCATGATCTGTGACAACCCAAGAAAATGAAGCATGCATCACTCAAGATCTCAACAGGAAAACAGGCAATTTAATGACAAACTAAAATGAAGGCTGCTCCAAAGGAAGCTGTACAGTGAAGGGCAACATGAGGCTAATGGAACACGAGGTCTGAAGGAACAAGAGGCAGTGGCAGTCACCAAACTCTAGAAGCAGGGTACACAGAGGGTGCCTTCAGCCACTTAGGACGAGCAGCAGGGACAGGCCTATACACAGCACCTCAGCCTCACTCTCCTCTCTCTTCCTGTTTTCTGATCATGTTTCCACAGCCAAACCTCAACAGGAAGCTAAGGAAAGGGAGCTTGGGGGTACATCCAGACAGGTTATGTTCCTGAGGCAGGAAAGAGCAAACAAGGGTAGAAAACAGACAGAGAGAAATGAAGATTTCTTGGTACCTTATTTCAAGAACATTTAACATTTACTGATATTTCTCTCTGATACACTGAGATCATGTATAACAGTGGTCCTCAACCTTCCTAATGCTGTGACCCTTTAATACAGTTCCTCATGTTGTGGTGACCCCCAACCATAAAATTATTTCATTGCTGCTTCATAACTGTAATTTTGATACTGTTATGAATTGTAATGCAAATATTTTTAGAACTAGAGATCCGTCAAAGGGGTCGAGACATACAGGTTGAGAACCACTAATATATAAGGAACTCTCCTAAAGGACTCAGGGCATAGAAAAATTAACTCAGGCAAAATTACTTTCTAGTAAGTTTCTACAATTAGACACAATGTTTTACCTCAAGAATAGCATCTAGCCAAGCATCCTGGTACATGCCTTTAATCCCAGCACTCAAACGTTTGAAAGAATATATAAGACAGGAAGATCACAAGTTTAAGGCCAGCCTTGAACTACTTAAAACAGAAGCAAATCTGAGTGAAAGTTAATTATAGCTTTGCTACTGGCACAGTACTAAAATTATTATTTTTTTTTTAAGTTTTTTTCGAGACAGGGTTTCTCTATGTGTCCCTGGCTGTCCTGGAACTCACTCTGTAGACCAGGCTTACCTCAAACTCAGAGATCCACCTGCCTCTGCCTCTCGAGTGCTGGAACTAAAGGCGTGTGCCAATGCAGCCGAGCTGAAAAGGTATCTCTTAATTTAAGCACTTATTGAAACCACATGAACGGGGGAAAGTCATGACACCATTCGAAAACTTGGGCAAACCGGGTGTTCTCCACTAGATAATAAAATACTCTCCAGCCTGTTTTATATAGTGAGTTCCAGGTCAGCCAGGGCTGCATAGTAAGACCCTGTCTCAACAAAGAAATAAGTAAGTAACATTACTTAACATACATAACATAACGTTACAAAATGTCTGCCAATCACGCCTGTACCTGTTGTCTTTTTGCTGCCATAATGTTCAGCTTGTCCACTTCCGGTTTCAGAGCTTTGTACTGTATCCCTAAGTCTTGCTCATTGCCAGCATTCCTCAGTTTCAATATACCATCTTCCACCTAAAAACACAACCCCAAAAGTAAAAACTCCAAGACAGACCAATCATCAGATAAAATGAGTAAATCCTAAGACTCCATCTTCTTTAACAACTATTCAGAAAGCAATCCAAGCAAATATATGTAGCTGATAAACCCTCCTATTACAGAGTGCTTCCAAGATGGTGGGGGCACCTGTCAGTTTCTATTTTAGTTTTCTAATTATAGAACACCATTATTAGTACCCAGAAACACATACTGGGTATTATAAAAAGGGAGAGTCAAAAGCAACACCTTTGCTACAGTTTCTTCAGTTAAACGGAGACTACAGTGGCCTAGAGCAGAGTATCATATATATACTTGAAATAGAGAAGAAGAAACTGAACAAAGCCATCACTGGTTCAAAACCAAACCAAATTTTAATGCTAAACTAAGTATGGTCGCATCACCTTCACTATGAAACATACAAAAAAAAAAAAAAGCATTTTAGATATAGACCCAAACTTACAACTTTCAGCTGAACAAGTAATTTGTAGACATCTGCCATGTCAGCCAGAATCAGGAGCCGAGTAACAGCAGAAAGCAAAGCTCGGGCTGCCCGCACCATGTTCCCTCGCTTCACAGAAGAGCATGGATCATCTGCAAACTCCCCAGCAGCGCTCTTCATCAAATCTCCTATTTAGTAGAATGAAAACAAAACCAGCGGAAATTAGCACAAGTAATTTATTTATTACAAAATAGAGCCAAGCATGGTGGCGCACGCCTTTAATCCCAGCACTCGAGGCAGAGGGATATCTGTGAGTTCAAGGCCAGCCTGGTCTACAAATGGTCCAGGATAGCCAGGGCTATTTTACAGAGAAGCCTTGTCTCAGAAAACCAAAAATAAATAATAAAGTCCTTTATGTAAAGGGTAAAATAGCTCACACTCATGATATCACATAGAGTACTGTTCTGTTTTTTTCCCTTTAGTTTGTACTAATCACTTAAGCATCCTCATAACACTGATAAAACATAATACCCAGAAAGTGACTAGACACTATATGACAGAAAGGCTTAAAAATACTTCTTCCTTTAACTAAATGAAAATATACACCATCCTCACACACACAAAAGACACAGCCAGGCATAGTGGTGATATTAAAAAAAATATTAGAAAATCAAATAACAGCAAATGACTGAAAGAAATCAGATAAACATTTATATCAACTGTAACATCTTCTAGCTTTCAGCCATAACAACTCCTTAATCTCCTATCAGGTGCCTTTCTTTCTTTCTTTTTTTTTGTTACTAAAATTCAAGTCACACTGACATCTGAGTGTGGCGGCCTCTAACTGTAACCCCAGCATTCCTGAAGTTGAAGACTCTGGTTAAATGCTGGCGGGCTACAAAGTCAGGCCCAGTCTCCCTACCACTCACCTCCCAAAAATCCAGTAAATAAATAAAACCAAACAATTATTTAAAACAATTTCTGTATTCACAAAACGATGAATAGATATATAAATAAGCCTCTAACGAACTAAGTTTAAATGACCGCTTAAAGTTGATCCCTGTAAAGAAACATGACCACAAGATAAATAAGATTATTTTGCTGGGCGGTGGTGGCGCACGCCTTTAATCCCAGCACTCGGGAGGCAGAGCCAGGTGGATCTCTGTGAGTTCGAGGCCAGCCTGGTCTACCAAGTGAGCTCCAGGAAAGGCGCAAAGCTACAAAGAGAAACCCTGTCTCAAAAAACCAAAACAACAAAAAAAAAAGATTATTTTAATTTCTTTCTCACATGTGGGAGCGCGTGTGGGGGTGGGGGTTGTGTGTGTCTCTCCGCTGAGTCCAGAGCTCTGGTCTGGCTAGCCAGCTTACTCTGGAGCTCTATCCTTGCCTTCCCAGTACTGGGATTACAATGGCATTCCACATCTATCCAAACCTAACATGGGTTCTGAGGATCCAAACTCAAGCCCCACACTTGCAGTACAAGCACTTTAACTGGCCCTTTTCCCTAGCCCAATAAGATTTTAATAAGTGCCCTTTTTTTTTTTTTTTTTTTAATTAAAAGCAAAAAGTTAATCAGCAATTCTTAAACCAGACCAGCAAGATGACTCAGCAGATAAAGTACTTGCCACCACAACCGACCACCTGAATTTAATCCCTGGAACCCACCTAATGGAAGGAGAGAACCAACTCCCATAAGTCAAACTCTGACCTCCTCATGCATGCCACTATACAGGCAAGCCTCTTTATACACCTCCCCTACAACACACATAAAATAAATAAAAAAGAGCCGGGCGGCGGTGGCGTACGCCTTTGATCCCAGCACTCAGGAGGCAGAGCCAGGCAGATCTCTGTGAGTTCGAGACCAGCCTGGTCTACAGAGTGAGATCCAGGACAGGCACCAAAAGTATACAGAGAAGCCTTGTCTCGAAAAATTATAAATAAATAAATGAATGAATGAATGAATGAATAAATAAGAATAATTTTCTCTCAGGATTTGAGAAGGCAACATAAAGTCAGCTTTGAATACATAAGAAGTTCACCCCAGACTGGTTACATGAGACCCTATGTCTTAAAAACAAACAAACAAATAAGTCAATCAAGTGGCGGTGTACACCTTTAGTCTCAGCACTAGGAAAACAGGCAGCTATATTTCTGTGAGTTCAAGGCCAGATTGATCTAATTAGTGAGTTCCAGGATATCAAGGGTTATACAGTGAGACCTTGTCTCAAAATAAATGAATAAAAACAGATGTTAGTAAGTCTTTAAAGTATATTTCTAAGAGATCAAAACTTTTCCTACACATAAACAAAAAGCTACCCCAGATCACAAGGTCAACAATAAGAACTGAGAATCTTACCCTGTTTCCCAGTACCTCCTAGTTAATTATACCACACGTGGTATTTACTAAGATATAAAGGAGATTAAACTTAAGAGAACTTTGTACTTGGTAGCTCAGAGAGCCAAAGTGCTTTTAAGACAAGGACTTGAGTTCCAGCATCAGAATCCTCCTGGGGAGAGAGGGTTGGCTCAGCTTACAACCAACCGTCTCTAACTCTAGTTCCAGGGGACCTGACATCCTCTTCTGGCCTCTGAGGGCATCAGGCACATACATGACACACAGATATACATGCAGACAAAACACCCAAACACATAAATTTAAAGGGGAAAAAAAAAAAGGCAGTTACTCAGAATGGTGGCACACGCCTTTAGTCCCTGCACTCAGGAGACAGAGGCAGGCTAATCTCTTGAGTTTGAGGCCAGTCTGGTCCACAGAGCAAGTTCCAAGACAGCCAAGGCTACACACATGCAAGAAACCCTATCATGGAAGAAAAAAAAAAGTAAAAATAACTAAAGATTTAAAAAAGGGAGACCCTTCTCCTATTACATCATCTACCATGAATCCAGATCGGTTGCCCCTGATATGTTTTCTTCTGGTTCAAGGAGAAGAGTTAAGCTCCTCTAGGGGTTCAAAACGAAAGAGGGGAAAAGAAACATAAATAAGCCCATGGCTCTTGAGGGTTAGGATCAAGACCTTTCTGAAGGATCAATTACCTTAACTATATATATCCTCTCAAAGCAATCAAACAGGTGTAGAAAAGGAATTTGGAGGGATAATGATTATAAAAGGAGGTGGCTAGGTTTTTCTTTTTTAACCTGAGCCCTGAACCTAAGAAACATGGAACTTAAAAAAAAAAAAAAAAAGGGGGTATGTGTCTCAGGCTGGAGAGATGGCTCAGTGATTAAGAATGTTGGCTACTCTTCCAGAGAACACAGGTCCAATTCCAGCACCCACGTCAGATTACAGCTATCTCTACCTCCCTTCAAGGACATCAGGCATGCAAGTGGTACACATTCAGACAAAAACATCAGCATACACATAAAACAATTTTTTCAAGAAATAAATAAAAAAAAGCATGTCTCATATATCCCAGGCTGCCTCAAACTCTTACATACTTGAAAATGATCTTGAACTCCCCCATCCTCCTGCCATCTTCCACCCCCACGGTGCTAGGATTAGAGGCTCAAGCTGTCAAAGAGACTATTATACTGTACTAAATTTTTTGTTTGTTTGCTAACTTCTGTGGGGAGTACTTTGTGTGCTGGTTTCTTTGTTTTGAGACAAGGTTGGCTATGTAGCTGAGGCTGATCTTGAATTTCTGACACACAGAGCTACCCCACTTCCCAACATGTCTAATCCCAAGGTCTGGGAAACCAAGGCAAGATAATCACAAGTTCAATGCCATTCTAGAATACATAGCAAGTTCCAGGCAGCCTGGGATACATGAGGCCCTGTTTTAAAGAGCAAAGAAAAAGAAAAACGAAGCAGTCATGCTTGCAAGTTCCTTAAGCATCAAGCTGGCTTTTAGCAGGACATGCTGCAGCAGCCACCTCCTTCACTCCACCTGCACAGCACAGAAAGTCACTTTTAAAAACGAAGCTGGGCCAGGCGGCGGTGGTGGCGCACGCCTTTAATCCCAGCACTCGGGAGGCAGAGGCAGGCGGATCTCTGTGAGTTCGAGGCCAGCCTGGTCTACAAAGCGAGTTCCAGGAAAGGCGCAAAGCTACACAGAGAAACCCTGTTTCGAAAAACCAAAAAAAAACGAAGCTGGTCCTTCTGTGAAAAATCAATCTGAAGACCCTCACCTTACTGACCCTTAGTTTGTCCACATTTTCACTCTTTTCTTACATACATTTATTGATTTAATTATTTGGAAAATGCAGGCACCACGTTACACATGAAGTCAGAAAACTGCCTGCCAATGTTGGTTCTCCCATCTACCATGTGGGTTCCAGAACCAAACTCAGCCATAGGTGTCTTTATCTGCTGAGTCAACTCAACAGCCTCAACTTCTCCTCATTTTAAAAAAGCCTTTCCAAGCCGAGATCTCTCTAGTTCTCATCTCCCTCACTGACCTATCTCATTAACAACTTCACACCCCCTCAGCCTGCATTCTACGCCAAGATACTCCAAGAACTACAACAAAGTTTATCATGTCTGAAACAATACTAAAGATATTTAATTTTTATTTATGTGTATTTGTGTGTGTGCCCCAGGAGGTAAGAAGGGAGTGTCTGGTGCCCCAGAGCTGGAGTTATAGGCAGTAGTGAGCCTGGACACAAGTGCTTCCTTAGGAACTAAATTCAGGTCACAAGAGCAGGAAGTACTCTGTAATGGCTGAGCCATCCCTCCAGTCCCTTAAAAATACTTACAGATTGCTTCTTGACCAGAACTTTTCTATATTCAAGTCCAGGAAGAAGCGGGGACGCACAGGAAAAGGTAGGGGCAAGGTAGGAGGGGGGAACGCCCATTTTTTTGGTCAGTAGAGGAACATGGTTACAAATTACAGTTCTCCTGCCCCAAGTGTCTTTATTAATGAGATTTGTTCTCCATTCTACTTGAAACAACAGGTATATAATAATCAGTGCTACACAGTGGAAAGGGGGATCGCAATGTGTGTATACCACGGGGAAGAATGAACTAGACTAACACATGCCAGAATATTGACTGTCTATTCCCAAAGGTGGTATGACTCGATGAGTTACTTTTTTTCCTGATGATTTTCTACAATTTTATAACATATTATTAGTATTTTGTGTGTATGAGTATTTTGTCTGCATGTATATCTGTGTCCCAAGTTTATGCCCTGTGCCCTCAGAGGCCTGAAAAGAGCACCAGGTCTCTTAGAACTGGAGTTATAGATGGTTGGTTGTGCATCACAAGGTGGGTACTGGGAGCCAGGTCCTCTAGAAGAACCATCAGTAATCTTAACCACTGAGTCATCTCTTCAGCCTCATGAATATATTTTTTGAAAGTAAAAGGTATATAAATGGTAAGAATAATAAAATCTGTTATTTGTGTGTATAATATATAAAATTCGACAGGAGATGGTGGTGCACCGCCTTTAATTCCAACACTTGGGGGGCAGAGGCAAGTGACCTCTGAGTTTGAGGCTAGCCTGGTCTACAGAACGTGTTCCAGGACTGCCAGGGCTACACAGAGAAACCATGCCTCAAACATCTCACGTGTGCGTGTGCGTGTGCTTGTGCATGTGTGTGTGTGTGTCTATACATGAATATATATAAACACGAATATATGTTTCAGATTTTTGTTTTTAAGGTATAAAAATCTTCTTATGGCTGCTAGCTCATTTTAAAACTGAGAAGGCAAAATTAGAAATTGCTAATTTCTTCTTTTCTTCTTTCAGATGGGGTTTCATTATCTAGCCAAAGCTAGCCTCAAATTTATGCCCCTCCTGCCTGAACCTCCTAAATGCTGAGGTAACAAGGGTGCACCACTGCTCCTGGCTTCTAAAATCCTTTTTAAAAGCTTTATAAAAATGAGGTATTTAAAATATAAAATAAAGTGAATATCTACAAACTCAATCTCATTTTTATTTTTTTCTATTTACAGTTGATGCAGGGAAGTGGATTCAATTATTATGTGGACCTTAGGTAGGCATTTCTGAAACATTTTATGAGAGTACACTTTTTGTTATTAATTGTCAAATCCAACATATAAAACATTTTAAGACATCCACCCGGACATGCTTTTTGGAAACCTGAAAAAAAAAGGAACCTGTGTTCAAATGACAGAAGCTTCCAGGTAAACAACTGAGTGACAGTAAGCATCAGGAAATTCTGGTACCTCTCTTATTTCCCAGGACTCTGCCCCATTTGTTCTCTTTAACTCATCAGGATTTTAACTCTGAAAACTTTTCCTTCTCCTTTACCTCATATCTGCCTTTAGCCTTTTATTTAAAATTTAAACATATATGTATATACGTCACTATGTCTCTCAAACTGCTTAAAAGTATGAAAAGTGAATGAAATTAACAATATCTTTTAAATCTTTAGGGCCAGTAAGACTCAATGAGTAAAGGCACTTGCCACCAAACCTGGGCCATCTACAGAGCCCAGATGGGGAAGGTGACCGACAGCTCCAGGAGTTCTTTGACCGCCCCAAGTTCGCTGTAACACACACACACACACACACACACACACACACACACACACACACACGGAAAAAATTAAAATCTATGGTTTGCTAGTACAAAACAGTGTATTTGAATTGTCTTACTCCATGGAAATGTCATTCAGTCATAAAATTATATTGTAGGAAGAAAATAACTGGATTCTAAACATCTTTCATTAT
>CABHPP010124489.1:0-16216 GCA_902168425.1 Peromyscus attwateri
TAGCTCTCAAAACAGTGGTGTGAGCCCAGGTGGACAAATACCGTTTGAATCACTCAGTTCTGTTGAGTGATGACCCACAAGGGGAACTGCTGGATCCCGGGTGGTTCCGTTTGCAGTATTTTTGAGATTTTGTCTTCCTGCTTTTCACGGCTGAATAGATGCCACTTGAAACTCCCTACTATGTGTTCACTTGCTGGCTGTCACACGTGGGTCCCCGAGCCTCTAGTAACTGTTTCTCGAATCTGCTCCTCTATCAGTCAAAGTTTCTCTTTGTCTTAGTATTTAATCACTTCGCCTGGTTAATTCTTTATAATGTTTTCCCGGCTCAAATTACCATTGTGACTTGTGTCTCCAGAGTGGTCCCTAACTGGTACAATATTTAATAAAGGTTGTGTTCTCCATGGAAATTAATTTGGAGGGCTAACTGCACACAGCCCACAGCTGTCTCGAGGATAACCATTCATGACTGCAAGCTCACCACACCTCCAAGGTGTTTGAGTTCAGCTATGGGGCGGAGGTTCTTTTGTTTGGAGACACAGTCCTGCTGTACAGCCCAGACTGACCTAGTCTTCAGCCTCCCTAGTGCTAGGATTCTAAGCCTGGCTCACACTGCCCTTTCTGATCTACATCCAGTTTAGGGGAAGCAGAGACAGAAGGATCCCTGGGACCCAGCGGCCAGCCAGTCTAGCCCACTGGTGAGTTCCAGGTTCAATGAGATCCTATCTCACTCAAGTGGAAAGGGATGGGGGAAGACAATGGTCATCAACCTCTGATCTCCACATGCACATGTGAGCGTGTACACACACACACCACGCACAAAGTTTCTACCCCGGTTTTGCTCCCTAGGTCTTGGAGGAGTAAGGGGACCTTTCCCTTAATTGAATTTCCTGGTGGCTTGTCCCTTTGAGTCCCTCCTCTCTGTGCTCACTGGAGCCCAGCGTACAGCAGTGTTCTCTGCATCTCAGCCTGGGAACCTCTGAACCTTGTGCCCACTGGAGTGTCAACTGGCTGCCATGGCCACCAGATATGAGCCTATCAGCCCTTAAGGGGGTTCTATCTGCATACTCCTCAGGGCCCCTCTGAGAGGAAGTGTTCCATCCTTCCCTGTACATCCCTCCTCACTGTGCTCTCAAGGGGCTTCTGCTGTCCACACTAAAATCGTCAAGATGGGTCCTGTATTGGTAAATTCCTGTGTTCCATCAGGTGCCCCTTGTGAGGCCCCCCATTAAAAATGGCTTGTGAATAGAGGGTTCAGAAAAGGAATGTGCAGGCCACACCTAAGCCCTGAGGTCACCAAATTGCTCAAATCCCTCATAGTGTTTGCATGTAGCCACAGCACTCCTCAATCCTCTCTCGATGATGTCTATTACCTGATGTAGGTGGAGTTCCTCTGTGTTCCAGCAGCCACTCCCAAATAACCACTCAGACACTTAATATTAATTATAAATGTTTGGCTGATAGCTCAGGCTTGTTACTAGCTAACTCATACCTTTTTAAATAATCCATATTTCTTTTCTACTCCTGTGCCATGTGGAGGCACCTTCTTTTAACACAGCATGTTCATCTTGCTTCTCTCTGCATCTCTCAATGATTCTTCTGACTCTGTCCTTCTTCTTCCCAGAATTCTCCTAATCTGGTTCCCTGCCCAATCTCTCCTGCCCAACTATAAGCCAGTCAGTTCATTATTAACCAATGAGAGTAATACATATTTACAGTGTACAAAGATGGTTCCACAGCAACCTAATACTGTGCAGTTGCTATGTAAATAGTTATTACACTGTGTTGTTTAGGTGGCAATGAGAAAAAAGCCCATGCCATGCACTGTTGGTTGGACCTGAAGACACAGAACCATAGCTATGGAACCATGGCAGCTACAACAGAATCCACAGCAAACACTCATGAGTGTGTGTGTGTGTGTGTGTGTGTGTGTGTGTGTGTGACATATTAGTGTGCAGGTGTGGGTGCCCACAGAGGCTGGAGCTGGAGTTATGGGTAGTTGTGAGCCACCCAGTGTGAGCGCTGGGAACCAGACTCTGGTCCTCTGAAAGAGCAGCAAGTGCTCTTAACAGCTGAGCCATCTTTCTAGCCCACTTTTAGTTTTTCTATTACTATTTCAATAACATGAGAAACAATGGGTTTCTGCCAGAACTAGATGTGTGATTATATTGCTGAAGACACCACACACTCTGGTTGCAGAACACACATAAGTTAAGCTGGGCCTGAGCTGTAAGCTCCCTCGTGCTGGCTAGCTTTCATGGTGCTGGAAGGTGCTGTTCAAGTTGCTGAGGGAAGGATCTTACCCAGTTGTGGACCCTGAATGCTCCAATACCAACCTGCAGGCCAGACACACACCCCGGTGAAATAGTGGCACCATTTATGGGGTAATCAACTGTTTTCCACTCACGTGGTGGTGGCAGCCCTGGGTTGGCAGAGTCCCAAGCTGGTCAGAGCCTTAGGTGGTGCCCCCCACCATCAACATCGAATCATGGGCCCTAACCCATGACATCATCTAATCCTGATCACTTCCCAAAGGCTCCACCTGTAAGCACCACAGCCAGTGTGGTGGTTTGACTGGGAAACGTCCCCACCGGCCCCTGTTTTTAACAGTGGGCCCCCAGCTTGCGGAGAGCTTTCAAAGGTGAGGCCCAGCAAGAGGAAGTAGAGGCTTTGAAGATTATACCCACCCCTGTTTCCAACGTGGGCTGTCCACTCCACTGCCATCTGTGTCACCTCACGAGACCCTGCCCACAGTGACAAACTCAATCCTCCTGAAATCCTGAGCAAAAATAAGCGCTCCCTTGGGTTGCCCTGTTGGGTATCTTGTCACGGCAATAAGAGAGTGACTATTGGAGTCATCTAGGTTCCTACCCTCCTCTTACTTCACAATGGGATCAAATGTCAACACATGAACACATGGGGGACACACTCAAGCCATCTCCAAACCACAGCACACAGGTGATGCAATGGGCAGAGCACCAGACACAGATCTAACGCATAAGTATTTGCTGATTACACATTGACAGAAGTGACTTCTACAGCTAGTTAGTGCTCTGAAAATAGCCAAGGAGCCTGGCGGTGGTGGCACACACCTTTAATCCCAGCACTCAGGAGGCAGAGGCAGGCAGATCTCTGTGAGTTTGAGGCCAGCCTGGACTACAGAGTGAGTTCCAGGACAGCCAGGGCTACACAAAGAAACTTGGTCTCAAAAGATAGACAGATAAATAGACAGACAGACAGACAGATAAATAGAGGGATAGATAGATGATAGATAGATAGATAGATAGATAGATAGATAGATAGATAGATAGATAAACAAATAGGATAGCCAGTGGGCACCAGTGCTTAGGAGATGAATGTGGAAGGATCAGGAGTTCAAGGCGAGCCTCAGCTACATAACAAGTTTGAGGCTAGCTTGGACTACATGAGACTGAAGAAAGATGAGGCAATGGAGGAAGGAAGAGAGGGGGAGAAGGAAGGGGACAGGGGAAGGGGAGGAAAGAGGTGAGAGGGTGAGGGAGGGAAGGAGGGAGGGATCGTTACCCAAGAACATCAGGCAGCAATCAGGAATTCCCTCCAGGGTCCTCGAACCACAGCACCCATGCTTTTTAACCATATCCTCAGGGGCAAACTAAAAACAAAGGTGGCAAAGTGGAGAGTGATACCTCGGGAAGCCAACACCCCCAGGAGCCTGCTGAGCCTCTAACCCTCTCTCTACCCCCTCAGACTCAGGGTGAATCAGCATGGCCTGTGCAGAAATGCTTGCTGCACGGACATTGACAGAGTCCACGCCTGGACGCCAGAAGCTGCTGCTCACATCCCCATCGATCTTCTGAGCCTATTTTTATTATTGCTCTTCCCAGTGAGCACTGTGTGTATTTTGGGCTGCGTTCCTCTCATAAATAAGTAAACATGGAGGTAAATATGAGTAAGAACGAACATTTATTAAGGGCTTGGCAATGATGCCAGCCATGTTGCAGAGGGGTTAGCCTCTGTGACCTTGTTCCCGTTGTAAGAGCCCAACAAAGCTGACATCATAATGATTCTTGTTTTACAAAAGAGGAAACTGAGGCTCGGAGACCTGAGGCCACTCTCCCCCAACAGAGGCAGAGCTGAGGCTGTGGAATTTCTGACGGTTCCCCAGAAAGAACACAAGTGCCTTCTGCCCAGTAGTTACACTCTCTCAAATTGCACGAGAAACCCGAATATATAACTGCACACAGGCTCGTACAGGAGTGTCCCCTACAGTACTAATGAGAACAGATTAACCCGGGAAACATCCACGTCCATCACCAAATGGATAGGTAAAATGTCACAAGCCACACAGTGAAACAGCACGCAGCCATCAAAGTGCCAACAGGCCGTGCTACTGAGTGGGTGCACCTGAAAACACACACTCAGGAAACAAAGCCAGTCACAACAACTGGGCCGTAATGGAATTCATATGAAATCTCCAGAAAAGGTGAATCTGAAGAGACAGAAAACAGAGGAGACTGCCAAGGGCTGGAGGACAGAAGGAACTGGGAAGTGGCTGCTTGTGAGTATGGGGCCTCTTTGCAGGACAATAAAAATGTTCTAGAGTTGGAGAGTAGTGGTCACATAACCTTATGGATGTACTAACCCCTCCCTCTTGACCTCTCACCTCTCCCTCTCCCCATCTTTCTCCCCTCCCCCTCCCCATCTGTCTGTGTGTGTGTGTGTGTGTGTGTGTGTGTGTGTGTGTGTGTGTGATGTTCCTGTGTGTATACACATGTGGCCCTGGGTGCACATACTAAACCTGGACCTCACCGCTTGGTGAAGTTGGCTGGCCAATGAGCTCTGGGGACCTGCCTATCTATACCGGAGCCTTCAGCACTGGGGTTACTGACATCACTGCTAAGTCCAGTTCTTATGTGGGTGCCGGGGATCTGACCTCAGGTCCTAAAGCTTGTGTAGCAGGTGCTTTATCCACCGAGCCCCTCAAAACTGTCAATTTCAAAGTAAATGAATTAAGTCTTGGTTTTTTAAAAGAAGAAATGAGGGATTTAAGCTCAAGGCTCTCGAAACCAGAGCCTGCTGCTGAATTCTGACACTGTGGACAGGCAAGGCCCAAGCCCCATTTCACAAGGTGCCGGTCTGCCTTCAGCTCCACTCATTAAACTTACGGAGCTGGGGCCAACATGAAATGGAAATGTGAAGTGGCCTCACTGAGCCGATGATTTGGAAAGGGTCCAGCATTTCTGCTGACCTCCGAAAGCCAAGAGGATGCTCCCATTTCATAGATGAGAACATTGAGACTCTACCGCAGCCTCAGGCACAGATGTCCTTCTGAACCCGCTTCTCATGCTGTCCTCAGTTTCTCTGCCCAGTGCTCTTGGCTCCTTTCACATCCCTCTGCGCTCCACCAATGACTCCACCAGAGAGGTGGCAAAGGGGACAGAGACACCAGGCACCACCCAGCTTCATCACCTCGGGCCACTTGCTGGCCCTCTTTAATAGAGAAGGCCCGCTGTGATCCCTACCTCCTACCTCTGCCAGCTCAGAGCCAACCCCACCAAGACGCTGCTCGCTGCTCAGCTGCTCCCGAGCCCCAAGTTCCCAACCTTTCAAGGACACTGCGTGAGGCCGCAGCCGACTGCTGAAAACACCGCCACCTTGTGGCCACTGTGTTGCACTACAGGCCGCTGCCAGGGACCCTCCTCGGACTGGAGGCACGTCTCAAGCCAGGCAGGACAGACAGTCCCCTGAGGAATTGCAAAAGTCAACAAGGCCTGGAAGAGAGAGGAGGCAACCAACAAATTGGACATAGAATAGAAAGGATTAGTTGTAAGCTGCAACTGGCTTTGCTGTTTTCTGTCTGAGGGGCTGTTCTGCCGATGTCCATCCACAGGGCTGTGTCACTGACATCCAGCCTCAACTCAGATGTGTCCCTCTTGACACGCCCTACTTTATTTTATTTTATTTATTTTATATTTAGTTCATTGTATTTATTATTTTATTGCTGCGTATAGAACCAATGGCCCTATGCAAGCTAAGCTAAGCTAAGCTGCACACCAGCTCTTCCAGCCACCCTCTGTGACAGGGTGACCCTAGCACTCCTCACCCCCGAGCTGGTTTTCTCTGTTTAGTCCTGTCCATCTGAGGTAACACAGACTCTGCTACTGTCTGGGATCTTCTAGACAGGGATTCCATCTGTCACCCACTGACATCATTTGTTAAATGTTTTAAAGGAGTTATTTTGTTTTTCAGAAGGGGTCTCACCACATAGCCCAGGTCTTGGCCTTGGTCTTACAACCATCCTGCCTTTGCTTCCTGAGCACCAGGAACAAAGAGTGTGTCCTCACACCCAGCCCTTGCTTGGTAAGTGGATCGATGGCTCCATGGCTGAGGCAAGGTCTACGGTAAGGGTCTCTGAGCCACAGTTTCCACCGTAAGATAGAGGTGAGAACAACTTCTTGTCTACCTCCAGGAGAGCTGACAAAGGACTGCCTAGCTGGTACCCCCTGAAAATCCATGTCTACCTCAGAATGTGGTCTTTTTGGAAGTGGGGTCTTGGCAGATGTAATCAGCTTGTACCACATGATGACATTTCTGTCAATGAGGGACCCCATAGACCACATGTGTCCAGATCCTATAGGATCCGTGATGCCATTGCCAGAGTGCCATGGTGAGGATACTCTTCAGTGCTCACACAAGGTGGTGAAATCACCCAGAGACACACAGCTCAGGTTGGCTCTTCCTTGAGAGACATGTGACTGAAAGTAGGATGAAGTCACTCTGGATTAGGACAGGCTCCTCCACCAATGACTGGGCTTCTAAAGAACCTGTGGATGGCTCAATGGGTAGAGCTCCTGCTGTTGCAAGCATTAAGACCTAAATTCGGATCCAAAGCACCCACATAAAAGCCCCAGTGTAGTGTCCTGCCCCTGTCACCCAGGTCTTAGGGGTGGAGACATAAGGTTCCTTGAAGGTCATTGGTCGGCCAGTCCAGCCAAATCTGTGAGCATCAGGTTCAGTGAGAGACCTTGCCTCAAGAACCAAATGGAGGGCTGGAGAGATGACTCAGAGGTTAAGAGCACTGGCTGTTCTTCCAGAGGTCCTGAGTTCAATTCCCAGCAACCACATGGTGACTCACAACCATCCATAATGAGATCTGGTGCCCTCTTCTGGCCTGCAGGCATGCATGTAGGCAGAATACTGTATACATAATAAATAAATCTAAAACAAAAAACAAAAAAAATGGAGAACAAATGAGGAAAGACAGCTGACCTCTGACCTCCACACACTACCATACACACACACCTGCACTAACAAGTACATACAACACAACACACACAAGACAGACTTGAGAGGACACAGAGCCACACGGGGAAGACCATGTGAACATGACAGGCACTCGGAAGAAGCAGCCCTAAGCCAGAAGACAGGAAGGAGTCTCCCTAGAAGCCGTTGAAAGGAGTAGGGTCCAACGCAGAGATGGGTGCCTGTCTACTGCACTAGAGGGATGGTACTCCATTGTTGTAAGTCAAGGCATTGTCATAGAAACCCTAGGAACCGTCCTAGGCTCAGTGACCACCTCGGGAGGTGTTTCTCTCCAGCCTGCACTGATCTGCATCGATCTGTGACACTATTTTCCTGTGATGTGTTTTCTTCTAAAATGAAACCCTTGCCCCCATGCCAAGCACCCCTGTTCATGCAACTAAAGTGTGCCTGGATGTCTGTCCGCCTCTGCATCTCAACAATGGGGCTGTTCACTCTGAGCCCACATCTGTCTTGCTTCTGGGGGTATAGGGGGTGGACAGTCTTCACCCACGTAGGGACCGAGGGCCAGAGCTGCTGGGGCAGAGCTGCGGGGAAGCCCAGCCGGCCTGGTGGGGCAGTCAGGTGCCCCAGAGGTCCAGGCTTCTTCAAGGAAGTGCTTGTGTGAATTTACTCTTGCTGCCCTAACAAGTGTTGTAAGCCCCTTGAGCCACACCAGTGGCCAGGCCCCTCCTGCAAGACCTCTAACTGCCAGGTTCCACCCACAGAATACTCTAACTGCCCTAACTGCGGGACCCTGCCCCACCCTGCAGAGTGAAAAGCCCACTCTCTAGACATGAAATCCCACCAATCTTCACCCTGAAAAGTTCCACCCTCTTCCCAAGAAACTCTGTACTCTATCCTGTTCAGTTTGTTGCTGTTTCTAGCTGGAGCAGAGTCAGTCACCCTTCTGGGTTTTTCCAGCCTCAAAAATCTCTTTTGTGAGGTTTGTTGTGCAGTGTGACTGTGGTATTCCTTGGCTCCCGACTGCCAGGATACCTTTCCATCCAAGCTGCACTGCTTACAAACATCGTGGCAATATGTATTTATTATATCTAGAGACCAAAACCCTGAACTAGATTTTACTGACCTAAAAATGTGTCTGCAAGATTGGCACCTTTTGGAAACTCTAGGGGAGAACCTATGTCTTCTTTTTCTTTCTTAGGTCTAGAAGCTAGGGGGACTTCTCTCACATATTGCTTGGTTCCTGGTTGACACACGTTAGCGTGCATCTTGATTGTTAACTTGCTTGGCTTGAGAGACCTAGAAGACAAGCAAAGCACAATTCTGGTGTGCCTGTCCATCGGGGCAAACAGGAGACCATGAGGGCTCTCAACTAGTGGACAGTTTAGTCACTGATGGTCTCAGAATTCAAATGAGCTATTTTAGTGAACTATGGAAGTAGGTCCTGGGAGGTACATCTGAAAGTTGTACCTGGACCCCAGTCCCTCCCTCTCTCTGCTTCCTGTCTACCTTGAGGTAAGCAGCCTATTCCTCCACAGACTCCTGCCATGATGCCCTGCCTCACCAAGAGCCCAGAAGCACAGAGACAAGTGATTGTGGACCAAATCTTCTGGAACATGGACTAAAATTGATCTTTCCTTCTTGTGATGGTTGGTCTCGGTTTTCAGCTTGATTGGATTAAGAGCTATCTAGGCTTTCCAGAGATGATTGGCAGATGGGGCAGTGACTGCGAAAGAAAAGCTCACCCTGAATGTGAGCTGTGCCTTCCAACAGGCTGGCGGCACAGGCAGAAGGCAGTGGGTCCACACTCACCTGAGCCCCTTAATTTCTGTATGTGAGACTCAGCCACCGTTCAATGAGGTCAGATTGCAGATTCCTCAGCCTTTCAGCGTGGACTCATCAGACACTCTCCAGAAAGCTTCCACGCCTTCAGAGCCAGGTTGAGACTTCCGAGTTGTCCGACTTCTCGAATGGCATGCAGACAGCCATTACTGGATAACCTGGCCCCACGGGGGAGGGGGGGCTCTCTATTAAACCCCTTTATAACATGAGAGAGAGAGAGAGAGAGAGAGAGAGAGAGAGAGAGGAAGGGGGGGGAGGAGAGGAAGGAGAGAGAGAGAGAGAGAGAGAGAGAGAGAAGAGGAGAGGAGAGAGAGAGAGAGAGAGAGAGAGAGAGAGAGAGAGAGAGAGAGAGATTGTGTTCCTGCAGTGGTTCAAATGAGGAATGTCGCAGTACCTCATGCTCCCCACGTGGGAACCACGGGAACACTTGGTCCCCAGTTGGTGGCACTGTTTGGGGGAGGTTACTGGATTTTAAGGATGTGAAGCCTTGCTGATTGAAGTGTGTTACTAGGGGCAGATTTGAGCGTATAGCCTTGCCCCGCTCCCTGTCCACTTCCTTGGCTTCCTGTGTGGCAGATGCAACCAGCCAGCTTCCTGCTCAGGCGCCTGCCTGCTGCCATGCCTTTTGACTCTATGGCCTCCCCCTCTGTTAGTGTGAGCCAAATAAACCCGGCCTTCACCAGCGTTTGGTCACAGCACAGACAGGTAACCAGGACTAACACGCTCCTTTAGGTTGTTGCTCTCACGCGTTTCCTCACAACAATGAAAAAGTAGTGAGTACAGTTCCCACAATAAAAGACAGATTGACAAGGGACGTGTGCACAAGTTTGCTGTAAGTTTTATGCAGTGCAAGAGCCTTAGAAATGAAGACCCAAGGGGACAGGGAGATCTGTGTCTTCCGGGCTGGGGATTAACGGGGCTTCTATCTGTTCCGATTCTCCTTGGGTCTTCAAACATGAGGGCAGCCAGGGACTGCACCTCTAGAGTGAAGATTTCATGACGTGCTCTGAGTGACTACCACTTTCCTGTTTCTTCTGTTTCTCAAATGCCAAAAGGGCCATATTTTTAGATTGCATGTCCTGAATCCCATAGTCTTCTCCTGGGAAGATGCCAACTCTGACCACAGCTCCCCTTTGCCTCCCCTCTCTGTCTTTCCTATGTAAAGATCCCATTGGTCCATGAACATAAGCCAGGATTGTGTCCCCATCTCAAGACTTTTGTTCTATTTTACTTTCTGTATGGGTGTTTTGCCTACATGCATGTCTGTGGACCATGTGTGTGCCTGGTATCCACAGAGGTCAGAAGAAGGCATTGGATCCCCTGAGACTGGAGTTATAAATAGTTGGGGACCGCCGTGTGGGTACTGGGAACTGAAATGTTCCTGATCTCTAGCCATCTCTCTTGTGCCAAGACCTTTAACTTAATGTCTTCTGCAAAGTCCTTCTTGCCATGGAATGTACTCCCAGGACCTGGGGGTTAGGATGGAGCATCCTTGAGCAAAAGGAAATCTTCCACTTCTCATAATGCTGAGGGGACACAGAAAATCCTCTGATGTCTCTCACAGCCTCCTATATTTGGGTCCCTGATACTGCTCTGGTCCTCTCAGACTCAAGTGCCTGTCAAAAGATGAATGGATAAAGAAAATGTGGTCCATATACACAATGGAGTTTTATTCAATCACATGGAAGACTATAATTCTGTCAGTTGCTGAAAATGGAGATCATGTTACCTGAATAAGCCAGGTGCAGAAAGACAAATGTGTGTGTGTGTGTGTGTGTGTGTGTGTGTGTGTGTGTGTGTTCTCTATCAGCACTTAGATTTAAAGAAAGACAGAGGAAGTGGTTCTATTTGGGTGGAAGATGAGAGGACAAAAGGGGAGGTCACAATTGAGGGACACTGTATACATCAGTGTCACAGTGAAACCCATGATTCTTTGCAAATAGCATACTCCTCATCATGTCTCAGAGCCTGGGGGTCCTGAGCCTCTGGGGAGTCAGTCCTAGCTGGACAGACGCTGCTGGTTCCAAAGTGTTCGGCTTCTTCCTCTCCATCCCATCTGTTTGTTTAAACCAAATACCAATCGCAAAACAGTCTGAAGAAAGAATGAAAGAAGAGAAGGGAAAGAGGAAGCGAGGGAGGGAGAGGGGAAAGAGGGGGAAAATAGTGTTTGAAACAGACAAACCAAACAATCAGCACACAGGGGGATGTCGCCCCCAAGTGGGGATTCTGGGAAGTGCTGTGTGTGAGAGGGAAGGGAAATTAGCTAGCTCAGATTTGCTACACAAAGCTGGAAGTGGAGCCAGAGGCCACGCCAAAATACCAAGGCTGCCCACTCCAGGGCCTTCCCAGGAGCCAGGGGATGGCATCTTAACAGAAAGTCAGGCTGAGTGTGACAACAGGTGTCTAGAGTCAGGGTTGGCACATCCCTAGAGAGCCAGAAAATGGCTGTCAACGGACTGCAAAGGGGATAGGGTCTGGCGAAGGGAAAACATGCCAACCAAAAGAAAGAACTGCATGACATTTCAATCTAGTGCTGCCATCTGTCGCCTTTGGGCTCCTCGTGCAGGGATAAGCAGGGAGGGGGCGAAGCCATGTGGGAAGGAGGCAGGATTTCTTACTTAGAGAGGCTGGGGTAGAAGAGGAGAGGCCTTGACATGATCCTATCCAAGGACCTCTGCTCACATAGAGAGGAGGTGGTCAGACACAATAGTTCCAGGGAGAGCAGTGCTGATGTGCCCCAAGTAAACCACAGAGGCTGGAAGACCTAGCCAAGGGCAGGAGAGCCAGAGAAAATACTGAAGAGAGGCAGTGAGTTCCCGGCCAAAGGAAGTGCCCCCTGCCCTTAGGGAGGCAAGTGAGTGGTCATGTCCAGGTCTGTAGTCACCCAGCACAGCCTCCTACCCCAGCATGAGTGTAGCCAGCAGAGCACCAAAGCTTACTTCACTGCTGCTTCCCACAAGCTCTCTGCGAGTTGTTTTCCAGCTCAGAATCCACCTGCCAGAGTAGTCACCTGTGAGACCAGCACCCAGCTGGCCCTCCACTGGCTTTCAGTTTCAGGCCTCCTGCTTCTCCTTGAGTCCACACTTTTCACCTCCTGCTCAGGCTACATCACTCAGAAATCCATTCCATTCCACTCGCCATAAGTGCCTGTGTCTCCACTGGCTTTCAGTTTCAGGCCTCCTGCTTCTCCTTGAGTCCACACTTTTCACCTCCTGCTCAGGCTACATCACTCAGAAATCCATTCCATTCCACTCGCCACAAATGCCTGTGTCTCCCAGATCCACATTCAAGCCCTAACCATCCGTGTGATGGCATGAAGTCATGAGACCTTTGGGGAGATGGAGTTTAGATGAGTTGAATCTGTGCCCCAATAGTGGATGACTGTCCCCTTAAGAAAAGGAAATGGAGGGCTCGAGAGATGGCTCAGAGGTTAAGCTCATTAACTGCTCTTCCAGAGATTCTGAGTTCAATTCCCAGCAACCACATGGTGGCTCACAAACATCTATAATCAGATCCGGTGCCCTCTTCTGGTGTGCAGGCATACATGCAGACAGAACACTGTATACATAATAAATAAATAAATCTGAAAGAAAGAAAGAAAGAAAGAAAGAAAGAAAGAAAGAAAGAAAGAAAGAAAGAAAGAAAGAAAGAAAGAAAGGAAGGAAGGAAGGAAGGAAGGAAGGAAGGAAGGAAGGAAGGAAGGAAAGGGGGCTGGGGGTGCTCAGTGGATAAAATGTTTGCTGTACAAGTATGAGGAACTGAGTTCAGATCCCAACACCAATTGGGTACACTGGCACACACTTGTAATCCCAATGAAGGGCAGACAGAGACAGGAAGATCCCTAGGGCTCACTGACCAGCCAGTCTAGCTAATCAGTGAGCTCTAGTTTCAGTAAGAGGTCCTGTCTCAAAAAAAAATAAAATGAACACTCAACCTATTGACCTATCACTTCCATATACACAAGCTCAGGTGTACGCATATGGTACACATACACATGTACACCACACATACCATACACAAACAGGAAGAATAGGCTCGCTCGCTCTCTCTCTCTCTCTCCCTCCCTCTCTCGCTCACTCCCTCCCTCCCTCCCTCCCCCCCACCCCCATTCCCTCCCCCTTCTCTCCCTTCTTTCACGCAGTGAGGGGGAAACTATCCACAAGGCAGTAAGAATGCAGTTGGTAAGCTGCTCTTGTCTATGGCATTTGGTTACAGCCCAAACTCACCCAGATACAATGATCAATGGCAGGTCATCTCCACTGTCAACCTGGGCAATCTCTGATCACCAAGTGTTTCCAAAGAGGTTTAACAGGAAGCAAGACCAAAATGATCAGAGTTCCTGGGCTGAATAAAGAGGAGAAAACAAGTTGACCGCCAGCATTCATCTGTTTCCTGATTGCAGATGTGATGTGACCAGGTGCTTGGCATTCCCACATTTGTGACTTGCCACCATGATGAACTGCTGGCATTCCTGCCATGGTGACTCCCCATGATGATGGACTGCTGGCATTCCTGCCGTGGTGACTCCCCACCATGATGGACTGCTTTCCTTTAAATCATGAGTCAAATCCTTCCTTTTTTTTTTTTTTTTTTTTTTGGTTTTTTTCGAGACAGGGTTTCTCTGTGTAGCTTTGTGCCTCTCCTGGAACTCACTTGGTAGACCAGGCTGGCCTCGAACTCACAGAGATCCGCCTGCCTCTGCCTCCCGAGTGCTGGGATTAAAGGCATGCGCCACCACCGCCAGGCAAATCCTTCCTTTTGTAAGTGGCTTTTGTCTGGTTTTGGTCACAGCAACAGGAAGAATAACTAATACAGTAACTGCATACAAATTGTCCTCTTTCATAAGAAAGATGGGGGTGGGTGTAGTGGCATTGGCTATGCCCATGAGCTTGGGCTGTAAGACCCAAAAGAGGTGGTGCTTCTTGCCATTGTACATGACCTCTTAAAAGGAAAGGGAGAAGAGTGGAGACCCCCTTCTCCCTGCTGCCTGCTTCCTGGTCTGATCGAACTGCCAGGTGGTCAGAACAGAGGATAACTTCAGCTGTTTACTCGGTTCTGTTCTATTCCTGCCTGGAGTTCCTGACATGACTTCCCTCAGTCAAGGATTGTGTTCTGACCTGGGAGTTCTAAGATGAAATAAACCCTTTCTTTCCCAAGTTGTTCTGGTCACAGTGTGCTAGCACAGCAATAGAAAGCCAACTTTGACAGATGGATCAGGCAAGGGCATATATGAAGACCAATGAAGGAGAGTAAACGCAATAGGGATTTTTTTTTTCTTTAGAAGCAAGAAAGTTATCCACTGCACCGGAGGATCTGACAGATTCAATTTTTATTGTTTTGTTTAGGATGAGGGATGAAACCCAAAGTCTGTGCATGCTAGGCATGTTCTACCACAGAGATACAACCCCAGCCCACACTGGAGAATCTAAAAAGGTGCCTTGTACCCCACCATCCACTGTACCACCATGTACCTGGAGCTGTGGAGGTTTCCCACACTCACACTCACCTGCCTGAGAAGCTGAGTGCAAAGGGGCCCCACCCTCATCCCTGCCATGTCAGAAGACCCCTCCTCTACAGAAAGCCTCAACCTGACCTTAAGCCCCAAACCCAAAACCAGACCCTGGTTTTAGTAAAGTCCACGCTTGGAGGAATTCTACTCTCTTTGTCTTATCCCTTTGAGGATGCTGTAACAAAATGCCTGAGGTGGGGAAAGTTAAAAACAGGAATTTATTGCCTCAGACTAAGGCAAATTCCATGTCTAGTGAGGGGCCACTTGCAGGTTCATAAATAGGTGTCTTGATACTTTGTCCTCATTTTGTGGAAAGAAGGCCAGCGTTCCCTGGGGTCTCCTCTAGAAGGGCATTAATCTTGCTGAGGAGAACTCCATCGTTCATGACCTAATCACCCACTTTGATGGCTGATCTTAGCTATCAGTTTGACTGTATCTAGAATCAACTAAAACATAAGCTGATGTGCACATCAAGGAGGAATTTTCTTGATCAGATTGTCTGATGCAGGAAGACCCACCCTAAATGTGGTGGCACCTTCTGGTGGCAGCAGAGATAAAAGGACAAGGAAGAAGGAAACTGCTTTTTGCCTATTTGCCTTCACCCCTGCCAGCAAGTCCATCTACTCTGTTGCTGCTGCATTCCCTCACTGATGGTAAGAGCCAGCTTTGGCAACCTCCAACATAGCTCTCCAGAATCCTCCAGTCCTCTGATGGCAGATTGGGACTGCAGAGACACCCAGCCCCATAGTTGAGCAAAGCATGTGATAAACATATGTGGAAATGTCATAATGAGCTCCATCGTTTTGTATAATGAATGTGCACTTGTAATTACAGTAACAACTACAACAACAGTAAAGGGAGAGAAATAAATAAGAAAGATGGCATCCCCAAACAGGGCAACGTTTTGGTTCATTGTGTGAGATAATAAAGGATTTCCAAGCTAGGGACAAAAGAACAGCAAAGTCTCCCACCCCCTGATTCTCTGGGCTGGCAGGGCTCAGCAGATGGTTCTGCTCCATATCAGCAGGAATTGCACTCACTGAAGGTTCTGCTGCCTGGGTGTCCAGTGGTTCATGAATACTGGCAGATGTCACGGGCTCAGTGGGGCTGTTGACTGTAACTCTTCAGTTTTCCTCTATGTGACCTCTGCATGTGACATGGGTTTTTTTAGACAATGTCTGGGATCCAAGAGGTAGTGTTCCAAACCTGTGGGAGCAGAAGATGCCTGGGGTCTAAGGTCCAGCCATGGAAGTCACATGCAGCATTCCAGCGACCATAGGGAGTCCTGGCCCACGTCCACCAGTACAGTCAAGGAAATTGGTTCTACCTCTTGACAGGAGAGATAGCCTGGTCTCCACAAAGTCCAAGCCGGGTATAGAAGTTTGGAGCACTGGCTAGGCATGGCGGCACACACCTATAATCTTAGCACTTTGGAGGCTAGGCATGAAGAACAGGAATTCCAGGCCAGCCAGGACTACATAGCAAAACCCTGTCTCAAAATGAAAAGTAAAATAAAATAGGTGTGTAAGAGCTATGTAAGAAAACATGGGGTTGGTAGGGTGTTTCTGTGGTCCAGTTCTCAGCACCACATTAAACTGTCCATGGCGGCAGCCTCTGTCATCCCAG
>CABHPP010124491.1:0-20472 GCA_902168425.1 Peromyscus attwateri
CCGCTGATGGGAGGCCACCTCCCTGCACCTGCTAGTGGCGGAAAATGCCAGCCTGGGCCCGGAATCTCCACCCACATGGGCCTCAGTTTCCCTAGCTATGAAACGGGCGCAGCAAGGTTGACCTGCGATGTGCGTGTGAAGGATGCGAAGGTCCTTGGCCTTGTGGGAATCAGAGGACCAGTGTGCCCACTGGAGGGGCTGCAGGGTAGTGGCATCTGCTGGGGCTCCGGGTGTGTCCCTCAGGCAATGGCAGGGGGCAGGCTCAAGGATGGAGACAGAGAAGCCCTGGAGAGAAGTGGGTGCTTTCAACCCTGCTGTCTACCCAGCAGGTTAGGTGGTGAGGTGGTAAGGTCCCCTGCACCCCAACTGACTGCCTCTTGCGGCTGTAGGACAGGTAAGAGAGTCCAAGAAGGGTCCTGGGAAGACCCACCTGATGGACAGAGCCTTGGTTCCACTTCAGAGTCGAGAAAACAGACTCATGTGTTCTGCCTCGGGCCATGAAGTGACAGAGGTGAGGTTCCAGGCTCCTACTCCAGTACTTCAGCTACCTTGCCAGGTGCCCCGAGGATGCTGTGTTCCCTGACACCTACTGTGTGCTGCCAGCTCCTGCCCTGAGCCCTGCCCCGACGCTGGTGTGAGAGGGACATACCACAGCATAGTTAGCTACCAAGGGAAAGCCTGAGGCCGGCTCAGAAGATCGCTTCTAGGAAGACAATCACACGGGGTAATGGGAGAGACGGTAGGGAGGTAGAGCCTGGGCCCGGCCAGGGAAGGTGTCTGTCCCTGGCTGTGCTGTAAATGAAGAGTGGAGCCCATGGAAAAGTGGCTGAACAGGTGCAACATCCCTCGGGCAAGTACAGGCGAGGGATGGGAAGGGCTTGGGACCAGGTAAGTCAGAGAGAGGAACGAGGGCTTGGATGTTCTGGGTGCAGTGGGCACCCCCCCCCCCCCATGGTTGGAGTTTGAATAGTGAAGGAAAGGCTTCATGGTGGTTGAAGAGGTGTGCAGGGGTTAGAGAGAAAGCGGGGCTGGAGTAGCCAGGCAGAGAGAACGCAGACAGGACTAGGGGAACAGAGGGGTTGAGATGTGTGAGAGGCTCGGGTTGTGCTATCCACCCCTGGTGGTAGAGCCACTCAAAGGCCGTTGTCCTGGGAAAACCAGAGCCGGGAAGAGGGCAGGAGTCTCATAGAGAGTTGAGGAGCTCAACATAGAGAGTTGAGGCGCTGCCCCACTCCTGTCCAGTAGGGGGCGCACGACTGTGGGCGGGGTTGCAAAGGTCCAATGAGATGCTGGGTGTTTGGGCGAGGCCTAGCCTCTGGGACCTTCTCATTTGTCCTTAGGTGTCTTAGAGTTCTGGTCCAGCACTCACATTTGCACTTAGACCAAACCTAGAGTCGGCCGTTTCCCAAAGAGCCCCTTGCTCCTTTAAGTGGGAATTGAGGGGCCTAGAAGCCACCATCTAGGTGAGGTGTGCCCATGGCCACCCTGGGGTAACTGAGTCTAGACGTTGTCAGGTGGCCCCAACCAAAGCATCTTTAAAAACAAACTAGAAATTAATATTTCTGTCTCATTTCTCACAGTGAGAACCTGATTCCCAAATCATCACTATATTTGATCATTTGCTAAATCCTAGAACACACACAGAGATTGTTTCAGAATTAAATGTGTAAAGCACTACCAACCCAAAACTACTACTAAGTAGTTTCAGATGCCCTTGGGTGTACACCCGGAGCTCTGAGCATTGTTTTCAGTCTGATAGGGAGTTGGTTTTGTGAGTTTCTGGTTGAGTTCAGCCTGTTTTTGCGCATCCTTGGTCTTCATGATACAATTTTATTTTTGAAAATGTACAATATTTTTGTGGCTCAAAGGTATACAAATGCTATATTTATAAGTTATTTAGAGGTATAGTGTCTTTGTCCCTGTTCCTCATCAGAGGTGACCATTTTAAACAGTCCCTAGATTACCTGTCTATGTTTCTTTTTTTACCAAACAAGCCATTTATAAATTATATTAGCATATGTTACATCCCCTTTGTATTGTGATAAAAATTCCTTCCAAAAGTCAGCTCTCGCCAGTCTATAGAGACCTTCCCGGTTGTTTTTTACTACTATACCCCACTCCACTGTGTGGCTGTCCCCTAGTTTCCTCAATTTGTGTTCTGTGGGTGGACCTTTGATTTTTATTCCAGGCTTTTGATTTCCCTTTTTCCCTCTCAGTCTTTTTAAAAGATTTGTTTTATATGTGTGTGTGTTGTGTGCATGTGTCTGTTTGTGGATGTGCGTATATGGAGGCCAAAAGAGGGTGTTGGATCCCTGGAAGCTAGAGTTACAGGCATCTGTGAGCCTGTTTTATCTTAATTAATTAACTAATTAAAGTATTTGTTTTATTTATCTTCATTTAAAGGGAAGTAAAATTGTACGCAGGAGCATGGTACAATCTCACAGGGAGAGCAGTTGAACAAAAGTCTCCCTCACTATGTTTCTGTGTCTTCTGGGCTGATTGCTGTCACTTTTTATTCCAAAGGTTTTCTAGCTATTCCATGGTGTTGATGATATTTGGATTTGGATCATATTTGTGTGTTCACACATGTGTATATGTTCCTGTGTACAGGTGGGGGGGGGAGTGTGGAAGCCAAAGGACAGCCTCAGGTGTTATTCCTCAGAAACCCTCCATCTTCTTGTTCTTGAGACAGGCCTGGAGCTTGCCAACTAAGCTGGGCTATCTGGCCATAGAGCCCCAAGGATCTGCCCTGTCCCCGCCTCCCTAGTACTGGGATTAAAAGCACAAGCCATCATGCTTGGTTTAAAAAAACAAACAAAAACAACGTGATTTCCAAGGATCACACTTGAGTCCTTGTGCTCGGGAGGTAAACACTTCACCAGCTTCATTTTCTTCTCAGCTATTCAGCTTCTATCTCAGCTTTTGGAACGGACGTCTTTATGCAGCCATAGGCACCACAGATGCTTTTCTGTTTCAAGGTCACTTCCACAGGTGCAGCTGCCCTTGTACAAGGTTTTCACATTCCTTTACTCAGGAGAACTTGACCCGGCCTGCTGTCGTTGTAAATGTCTCTTCCTTCTTTTGTGTCTCCTAAATGGTTATCATCCCCGCACATGTGTTTTTCTACCATATCCGATTTATTTGTTTTGTGATCGTTTTGTAGATAGCTTGGGTATTCTGTCATCTACAAACTCAACAGTATCACTTTTCTTTACTAACTTTTAGGAATTTATTACTTTCATCCAATTAAGTTAGCTGATTGGAGCTGGAGAGATGGCTCAGCGGTTAAGAGCACCTCCATTCTTCCAGAGGACCCAAGTTCAGTTCCCAGCAGCCACAGCAGGTGGCTCACAACCACCTGTAATTCTAGTTCCACGGGATCCAATGCCCTCATCTGACTTCTGTGAACACCTGCACTCATGTGGCATATACGCATACAGACACATAAACAAGAAATAAATCAATCACTCTGATTCAGCACTACATATTGGATGCAGTGGGCATCTTTACCTTGTTCCAAAGCTAGCAAAGATGCAGACTTTGGAGCAGGCAGGGATGGAGATGTGAAGGGAATGCGGTAGTCCCTTTTCTGCTTCTGTAACAGAATACCAAACACTGAGTGATCGGTAAACAGTGGCTGCTTTTTGGTTCATGGTCTGAAGGCTGGGACGTCCTCAATTAAGAGACTACATCTTTGAGGGCCATTGTGCCTGGCCATCCCATAGCAGAAGGAGGAAAGATGAGAGGGAAGGGGAGAGGGAGATAGAGAGCTAAACTGACTTTTCCAATGACCCACTAACCCATCCTAGAAAAATGACAACTCATTTGTAAGAGCTGAACACCCATGGCTTTTTATTGGATCTCCTACCTCATTTTTGTTTAAAATTAGGGTCTCACTTTGTACCCCTGGCTGGCCTGGAACCCAATATGTAGACCAGGTTGGCCTCAAACTCAAGGAGATTCACCTGCCTCTGCCTCCCACATGCTGGGATTAAAGAGATGTGCCACCATGCTCAGCCCCTGGTTCCTACCTCTATACACTGTAGTATAATGGAGGGTAAAGTTTCTGACACATGGTCTTTGGGGGATACACTGACACTGTGTCATGGAGTATCATTTGTTCATTCCAATTCTATTGGAAACGTTCTGTTTTTATTGAAGCATATGTACCTTCTCCTTGGCATAGTTGGGACAGTGAGCCAGCCATATTAGGGGATGCCCTAATGTCTGGTCTGGGATGAAGGTGAGGTAAATAAATAAAGTCCTCAGCCATCCCTGCATTCCTGAAACCAACTCCACGTGAGCAGGGTGCATTCTGCTTTAATATGGTTGTATTGGTTAGCGACTGCTGTGTTACACTGGCGATTGCTAGTGTAACAGCGAGTGGATTAAGGCACACGCCCATTATCACTCGGGGCTGGCTCAGAGCTGATGCTGGCTGAAATGGAGCCCCTGTGACCTATCTATCACCTCTCATTAGCCCCTTCCTTTTAACACTGCTGCATTGGGGGTTGACATCAACGCACAGACTTTGGAGGACACCTTCAACTTTCAGTGGTCACCCACAGTTCCCAGGGACCCCCTCCAGTTCCTTGTCATGTGGGAGTCTTCCCCATGACTGCTTACTCCACTAAGCTAGTGAGGAAAGACTACAGGGCAGCATCGTAACTGAGCAAAACATAGCTTGGCAAAGCGCTGACATCATCATGGACACGATTTTCTGTCTCCTTTGGTGTAGTTCACCAGTTTGAGCAAAGTGAAAGCTCCCATCTACTCTCCAGGGCATGGCTCACAAGTGAGGGATGCTGGCTGGCTGCTAGAGAGATAGGCCACTGTGGTGGTGGATTTCAGGTTGCTAGTGTCTATTTTTGCTAGAAGGTCTCCTGTCGTACCTTGCTTAGTTTCTGACAGGATCTTTAAGAAGAGCTCGTGACTAGTGTTTCTTGGTTTTGTTTTCTCTCTGCCCCTGATTCTTGAAGGATTGATCGGCTGATTGTAAAGTACTTGAATTCCTTTCTTAAACCCGATAAGATGTTGTCATGGGGACTTGGAGATGTCACCAACCTTGCTACTTGGGAAAACATCATAAAGAATGGTGTACTCTTTCTAAATTTACCAGTTTTTAAAACGGTGGGGAAGAGTTGCCGGGTCTCACCGCTCAGTGTTTTTACTGAACCAGTTGAGAGTGTTGCTGGAATAAGTCTGCCACCTGCAAGCCAACATTCAAGAGGCATGCGTTAGCATGAAGGAATCAGGCTTATTCAAAGCCGTTCCTAAAGATAATGTAAAGCTGCCTCCTCAGAGCTCCACCCAGACCCCTTTAGTCCCAAGGGGCCTTTACAGGGAAGAGAAGGAGGATGGGGACAGAGGTCTTCGTCATCCTTTTTATCCTTCACCTTGGGAACATTAGCTCCAGCCGCACTTGGTGTATGTTGGTGCATCTGTGGGCTATTGCACAGGGTCAGGTGTTCTAGGGTGTAGAAATCTGACGAAAGATTGTCAGCATGGTAACCATGTAAATGGGGCTTCTATTTAGGATTTAGAATGCCAAACAGCAGGGAGGGTATGTAAACGCCCCAAAAGAATTGGGGAAGGATGTAAGAACAAAGGAAGTAACTATGCTAAGGCTTCTCAGACACCTTCCTGTCCACTCTGTGTCCACCACCTGAAGCCAGCACTGCTCTGACGGGCACCCGTGACTCTGTCACAGTCTCTCTTCTGCTGTCTCAGGATCAGCACTCCCCTGCACCCAGAAGTTGTTAGTAATCCACAAGGGTGTGCATTTCCAAGCACGAGTACTCCCAAGTGTTTAAGGTGAACTCCTCCTTACGTCACAGTTAGGTTGAGACTCTAGGAAAGGCACCGTGGTTCCAGAGAGATTAAGGAGAGTTGACGGGATATCGGTGTTGGGCTGGCCACAGAGAGAGTGACCTTGTCCTTCAATTATAGATTTGGAGAGAACTCCATCAGTGTCAGCGTCCAGCCAACAGCATCTGGCTGTATGTTTGGTGTTGATGCTGGGTCTTAGGAAACCTAAGCAATACTTGGGAGTGTTTATAGTTAAATGTAGCTTTGCAGTAGAGTGCTTTTTGAGTACCTACTATGCACTATGCAGGGTACCAGGTCCTTGTGAGCATTATCTTATGAGTCTGGACATGTATAAAGGGGGACACAAATGGTAGAGAAATTCTCTTTGGGAAAGGTTAATAAAGTTGGTCAACTCCTAGCAAGACTGACCAAGGAGAGAAAGAGAGAGAGAGAGAGAGAGAGAGAGAGAGAGAGAGAGAGAGAGAGAGAGAGAGAGAGAGAAACAGGTCACTAATTATCAAGAATGAAAATGGGAGATATCATTGCAAATCACACACACACACACACACACACACACACACACACACACCACACGAGAAAAGGATAACAAGGGCTTTTTAGAAGTATACTAAGACTTTGATCCTTTATGTAAAAGAGACAAATATTTTGAAAGTTGCAGTTTATCAAAAATAACATAAGAAAGAGAAAACCTGCACAACACTATTTTAATTAAAGAAATTGAATTTATAATTAAAATTCTTCCTATACAGAAAATGTCAGGCCCAGGTGCCTTCTACAGTGAATTCTACCAAATATTTAAGAAAGAAATTCCATCACACCTTCATTCTGTCAGTAAAAATCAGTACATCTGGCAATTCGAATACCAGCGAGGACATGGGGCACAGAGACCCTTAGCGTCTTTGGGTAGGGGTGTGGATGTCTATAACCAGTTTGTGAAATCACTTGGTGTAATTGGTCCTTGCTGTATACACTTGGAAAGCTGTAGTCCTGCCCCCGTGCCGTCTGTCCATGGGAGACACCTGGCTTTCCCTAGCAACAACTGGAAGCCATGTAATTGTACGTGCATCGTGTTAGATTAAAAAGTACTGTAACATAGAGGACGACACCATTTTTGTAAGATGTAAAAACCAGCTGTACAATGTAGTGTTTAGGGATGCCTTCTCCTGAGAGAAAATGTTTGATAAGTGAATTTTTAAAGTTCCATATAACAAAATACACTACTAGCTTGATCTCGTCATATCTCTATCAAATAGCATGTCATCTGCCGTAAACATACACAATTTTTATTCATAAGAGGTGCTTTAATAGGGGCTGGGAAGACGGTTAGTGGGTGAGAGTGCTTGTTTGCTGCATAAGCTGAAGTCCTAGGGTTAAGTCCCCAGCACTGAGTCCCCAACACAGTCAGGTGTGGCTGGCATGCCTGGAACCACAGTGTTTCAGGGTGGAGACAGGTGTATCTCAGGGAGCTCATTAGCCAGACGGTTTCGGGTTCACTGAAAAACCCTGTTCCAAGGGAATAGGACAAAGAACAATAGAGGAAGACAGTCAATATCTGCTTCCGGCCTCTACACGTGCACACATGTGAATACACAGGAATATACCACACACACACACACACACACACACACACACACACACACACAACTAATTAACTAAATTAATTTAAAAATAAAAAACTTTAATGTCATATATTTTAGATCTGGGGTCAGGGCATAGTTAACTGTGTTGGCTAGTCTTATGTCAACTTGACACACAAACTAGAGTTATCTGAGAAAGGGAAATGAGAAAATGCCTCCATAAGATCCAGCTTTAAGGCATTTTCTTAATTAATGATTGATGGGGGAGAGGGCCCAGCCCATTGTGGGGGGAGCCATCCCTGGGCTGGTGGGCTGGTGTTCTATAAGAAAGCGGACTGAGCAAGCCAGTTGGCCACACGCCTCCATGACCTCTGCATCAGCTTCTGCCTCCAGGTCCCTGCCCTGCTTGAGTTCCCTTTCTGACATCCTCTGGTGAGGAAAAGCAATGTGGAAGTGGAAGTTGAATAAACCCTTTCCTTCCTAACTTGCTTTTTGGCCATGGTGTTTCATCGCGGTAATAAAAACACTAACTAAGACAATGACTAATGACGATTACTGCTTGAATGGCCAGAATCCCCTAGGTTTCTAATTTGCTACTGTGATTCATGACATATGCTACACATTCATGGAGAATATTAACCTGATCCTTTCAACGAGCACGAGTTGACCGTCCCTTATCCAAGATGCCCGAAACCAGTTTATATGTTTAAGGGTTTTTCTTTGGGGGCAGGGGTATTTATGTATACATAACAAGACATGTTGAGAATAGGATCCAAATTTAAACAGGAAATTCTCGTACCGCTCGCACACATGGCCTGAAAGTCATTTTATACAGTATTTTTAGTGTACCTTCATTTTGGCTGCACCTATCTCATGACATCAGGTGTAGAATTTTCCACTTACTCAAAAAGCTTTGGATTTTGGAGCAGTCCACACTTTGGACTTTCAGTCTATAATAAAATATTGAGATGAGTCCCTATACCCTCTTCCCGTGCTCTCCATGGACTGTTCTCACTTTGGACACCATTGACTAATGAAGCCACATGGTCACTGGGCCTCTTTGCGGTAGGCTTTGGGCATGGACCCAAGGTGTTCCCGTGTGTGTGTGTGTGTGTGTGTGTGTGTGTGTGTGTGTGTTGCTGTGGGGATCAACTTAAGCGGAGCTGATATGGGACAACAATGCCCCAGCTGTCCTCAAAAATCAAACACAAGTCAAACCAAGTATGTTTGGGGGAGGAAGGAGTGATGGTTAGATCCTGGCATGGAAGACCCTGGTCTCAGGACCCCCTGCATTGAGCCCTGGGCTGCTCTATTGTCTCCATCCTGAATGGCTGGGGTGAGGTGGTATATCAAATGTGCAGGGCGCTCCGGGATGTCTTCCCTTTTTGATTTTAAAAGATTTATTTGTAGGCTGACTTGTTAGCCTTTATTAGTGGGATGCAACACTCTACTACCATGCACAGACACCGTGTGCAATGATCCGGCCCGGGGTTCTCCTTCCCACCTCTTCAGTGTGATCTTTTCTTTATCCTGGGATCCTTCCAATCCTTCCTCCCTGGCCACTGAGGCATGCTGAATTAATTCTCGTAGACCGAGTGACCCCACTGTGCTATAGAACACTGGACGTCCTTTCCCACCACCCCACCATATTTGGGGGCTCATTATATGTACCCTCCCTTAACCAGACATCCCAGGGTTCCCTGCCAAACCCCAGCAAGCTCCGTGCACCAAAGGGGCTGGTAGAGAAGCCAGAGGTGGGGCCTGGGGCTCTGAGCCACACCAGACTGGGGACACACCTGGAAAGGCGAGTCTCGGTTCCCAGGCCCTGACCACTCTGCTTACGGGTTGGGGACCGTGGGCTGGCTCTGAGTCCTCAGAGGTCAGTCACGCTCTGTTGATCCCCAGAGGGATTTGCTCTCTGCTGGTGACAAATTGCCATCAAATGGTTTAACTTCCCAGCACCCCAGTGTCTGGCGGCAGCACCCACCACCAGTCATTTGGGAAGTGGCCGTGTCCAGACCACACCAGGGCTTTCTCCAGCTCAGGGCTTCTGGCAGTGGGTCTGCTCTGACAAGCCCCTTAAGGATAAAAAATGGCACACATAGAGGTCTTGTGAGCTTGTGCAAGGCAGATTGCGGGAAAGGCTTAAAGAGGCGGAGACGACAGAGTGTGTGGCAGCTGCTCTGGGGACAAGAATTGCAGGTCCCCAGTGGCCTGTGGTTTGCAAACAGATGTTTGGGAACGAGCACAGCCAAATTGTATAGCACTCAGGGTGATGGAAGGGGCGCCAAGTGCCTTGGGTTGCTGTTCGGCAACGTTCGCGGGGGAAAATGTACTTCTATTTTGCAAACAGCAAGTCTAAGAAGGAGGAACAAATTAGGTTATTGTGCCGTAACCAATTTCATGTGCGGAGTCGTTGACAGAGGCACATTTCACATAATGAACGTGATCAGCAGGACTGCCACTCACCTTAATGAGGAGAGAGAGCCACGGGGAGCCTACTGTCCCCTCCTGCTACCGTCTTTTCCGGCTCTGACAGGGACCAGGAGCCAGCAGGTTTGCCTGCCAAAGCCAAGGTCACACAGCATCAAGGGCTGCCAAGACTTCCAGGAAGAAAGTCACAGACCCGCCTTATTTTCCCCTAGCCTTTTCTTTCTTTCTTTCTTTCTTTCTTTTTTAATAAAACTCTGTGAGTTCAAGGCTAACCTTTTCTTACAGAAAATTTCAAAAACATGGAGAGAATAGACTGAACGTAAGTCACACTGTTCCCATCCCCCAGCTCCCACAGATATCAGCTCCCAGCTTGCTTTCGTGTGTGTGTGTGTGTGTGTGTGTGTGTGTGTGTGTGTGTGTGTGTATGGATGCTTGTGCATATGTGTGCAGATGCACGAAGCGGCCAGGGTTTGAGGTGGATATCTTCATCACTCTCCACCTTGAGACAGCATCTCTTGCTGAACCTGGAGCTCACCAGCTCAGCCACACTGACTGGCCATTGAACCCCAGTGACCCTGTCTCTGCTCCCCCAGTTCTGGGGTTACAGGCACACATCATGGCTTCTGGTGGAGTCTTATATGGATGCTGGGGATCTGAACTCAGGTCTCCGTGACCAGCACTTTCCTGACTCAACCATCTCTGTATTCCCTCCCTTACTTCCTCTGAGTTGTGCTTCTCTTTAGCAGACCAGGCTGGCCTGGAACTCACAGAGATCTGCCTGCCTTTGCCTCCCCAGTGCTGGGATCAAAGGTGGGCTCCACCACCACCACCTGGCCTCCACTTAGCTGCTTAAAGAGAATCTAAGGTTCCATCACAAGTCCTCTTAAGCCTCCAATATATACCTTTGGCTACACAGCAACTGCATTTTCATAACCCTAGTATTCTTGATGTATTTCTTGAAAGTGGTAATAATTTATTCATATTGGCAATAATTTAATAATATTGTAGTTCTGTAATGAAATACCTAAGATCAGATAGTATAGCACATAATGACTAAAAGTTTATTTGGCTCATGGCTCTGGAGGCTGGGAAACCCAAAGCATGGGTTGGCACTGGCTAGTGTCCTGTGAGGGTCTTCCCTCACAGAGTGGCAGAGGGTTTCTCACGGGGAGGCAGAGCAACTGTGTCAACTTCGGTCTGTCCTCCTCTCCCTTTAGAGACGCTAACACCACCCGAGGGGCCCAGCCTTAACAATCTCATCTAACCCTAATGACTTCTCAAGCCCCACTTTCAAATACCATCCATATATGGCCTTAGGGATTTGTTTCTGAAACATGACCCCCCCTTGTCGGGGGAGGGGTGGGAACCACATTCAAACCATGGCAGTCATGCCCCAGTTACTTCAAAATGAATTTTGAAATCTTTCTGGGGTGTGTATGTTGTATGTGTGAGTAGATTCCTGTGTGTGAACACGAGCACACACATGCCATGGCATGCATGTCAGAGGACAACCTCAAGTGTTTGCCTTGCCTTTCGTCTCGTTTGAGAGGGAGTCTCTTCGTATCAATCACTGCTAAGTGCCCCTCTAGCTGCCCCTCAAGCTCCCAGGGATTCTCCTGTCTCCACTTCCCATCTCTCGGTAGACTCGCTGGGCTCACAGATGTGCGCCCGCGTGCCACCGTGCCCCGCTCTTTCGTGTGGTCTCTGGGGATTCAGAATCCGCTCACACTCGCACAGCAGGTATCCTACCCACTGAGCGGTCTCACCAGCCCCCTCATGCCTTTTTGCAGTTGATTTATTCACATTGGGAATGATTCAGATTCCACGTGTGGTCTTTGCTTTTTTATAACTCTTAAGTCTCTTATTCCTTTTTGTCCACCGATGTGTTAAGAGAAATAGGGCATTTGGAGAGAATCCCGTGCGTCTGGATCTGGTTGTTTGTATTCTTGGAACGTCATGTAACTCATCTGTCTGTTCCCTGTGCGATGCACCCCCCTCAACAGTAGTTAGACCTACAGAGCTAATAGTAGTAGAAGTAGCATGTGGAGCCCATGGGTGACTTGAACTTTTCTTGTAGCTGAATAAAAAGGGAAACCTGAGGTCTGGGGAAATGACTCAGCGAGTAAGGCTCTTGTCAAGCAAGCATGACACCCCGAGTTCTGATCCTCAGGACCCACAGGAATGGTGGTGGGCATGGAAGCCTGCCAAAGTGACAGCACTCAGGAGGCAGACAAGGGAACCTTGGAGCAGGCTGGGTACCTGGACTAGCTTAACAGGGGAGTCCTGGGTTCAAGTTAGAGGCCCTGCTTCAGTGTATAAAAAGTGTTAAGGAAGACCCCAGGCACCAACTTCTGACTTCCTATGCGTGCGAACACATGCACCCACACACATGTTTGACCTGGTTCAATTCCCAGCACCCCCATGGCAGCTCACAACTGTCTGTAACTCCAGTTGCAGGTGATCCAATACCCTCCCACAGACATGAATGCAGGCCAAACACCAATGCATGTTACATTGGGGACTAAGTTTCAAAAGTACTAAGTACCAAAACGGGCCTCCTAATATCAGCCTGCTGGAAACATGAGCAGAGGATCCAACGCGAATGCTCCAGAATCCCAGCCTACAGGAGGTTAAGAAACAATGGATTTGCTTTGTCTCCAAAACATTAAATTTGTGTTCATTAATTCCACAGCAATAAGAAATTAATCTTTGTAGCCATTGTGCCTACTGATGAAGATTTGGGTTGGGGAGATAATAAATAAAGCTGTGACGGACAGTCTTTGTGTGCACACAGGGTTTTGTTTTTCTCAGATAAATGCCTATGGATCATGTGACTCAGTTGTATGCTAAATTCACTATAGCGTGTGTGTGTGTGTGTGTGTGTGTGTGTGTGTGTGTGTGTGTACCTGTAATGCCAAAAGAGGGCATCAGATTTCCTGTGGTTATAGCTGGCTATGAGACACCCAGTATAGGTGCTGGGAATCAAACTGAGACCCTCTACAAGAGCAGTACATGTTTTATTTTTGTTTTGGTTTTTCAAGACAGGGTTTCTCTGGGTAGTTTTGGAGCCTGTCCTGGATCTCACTCTGTAGCCCAGGCTGGCCTTGAACTCACAAAGATCTGCCTGCCTCTGCCTCCCGAGTGCTGGCATTAAAGGCGTGCGCCACCACCGCCCAGCGTAGTACATGGTTTTAACCTCTGAGCCATCTCTCCAACCTCCTTCAATCTATTTTTATTTGTTTCATAGTTATTTGTTCCTTTGATCTTGTTTTTCTAGCATCTTCTGAACGAATTAGGTACTTGTGATTCTCTTTAATGCCCTCTGTTGTCTTACTTTAGCTCCTTTTCATTCTGTTTCAGTGCTTAAGGGACATAATACACATCTGCCACCCAAACATGAAGCCACCTTTGAAATGTAAAACACACATTGATCTACTTACTTACTTTTATGATTTTATTTTGGATAACTTCATATGTGAACCCTGTATGTCCATCTCTCCCACCCCCAACTCCTCCTCCCTTTCTCACCTGCAAGTTTGTGATGATCTCTTCTTTAGTATTGTTAAAACACACATCTGTTATTTGATTTTGCAAGAATCAGGTGTTCAGACGGTTTATTTAGGTCCTTCCATTATGGCCCCACCAGTTCAGGGCTGGGGCCAGGTTCCGTCTGAGACCAAGGTTCTCCTGTTCTCCTTCCAAGCTCATTTGGCTGGTAGCATAACTTTTTTTTTTTTGCAGCTGCTGAATTCATGGCAGCTTGCTTCTTTAAAACGAGAGCCTTGGTCTAGACTTTCTTTCCGAGTTCACCTTATCAGGTTAGGTTTGCGGAAGACAATCTCCCTCTTGATTAGCTCAGTCAACTGATGAAGGGCCTTAATTCAATTTGCAAAAGTCCCTTCATCTTTGCCAGAGAACATAACCTAATCACAGGAGTGACATCCATCATATTGACAGGTCCTGCCAACACTCGAGGAGAGGGGGTAATACGGAGGGGATAATACGAGGCGAGGTATACCAGGGTGGGAATTTGGGGCCATCTTCGATTTCTTCCCACTGCAACATCGTTAACTTAGCACAGGTGGCCTGTAGAGAATATTGCACTTCTCCAAAAGGTGTGTGAGCCCTGGGCCGGCATGTCTCCAAAGGCTCTCCCTGGAGAAGGTGTGTGAGCCCTGGGCCGGCATTCCTCCAAAGGCTCTACCTGGGGAAGGTGTGTGAGCCCTGGGCGGGCATGCCTCCAAAGGCTCTCTCTCCGCCTTTGCACATGTGTCAGTTTCCTAGGACTGCTCTAGTAAAATGTTGCAAACTGGAATGCCATAAAACAATAGAAGTGTGCTCTCTCACAGTCAGGAAAGCAAGAGGGCTGTAAGTGCAGGAGAGATGGCGAAGTCATTAAGAGTACTCATTGCTCTTACAGAGGACCCCCAGTTCAGTGCCCAGCACCTAAAGCCAGGGAGTTCACCATCACCTGTAACTCCAGCTCCTGGGAATCTGGTGTCCTCCTCTGGCCTCTGTGGGCACATGGGTACATGAGTGTGTGTGAGTGTGGGGTGTGTGTGTGTAAAAAAATTTTTTTTTTTTTTTTGGTTTTTCAAGACAGGGTTTGTGCCTTTCCTGATCTCACTCTGTAGACCAGGCTGGCCTCGAACTCACAAAGATTCGCCTGCCTCTGCCTCCCAACTGCTGGGATTAAAGGCGTGCACCACCACCGCCCGGCTGTGTAAAATATTTTTAAAGGTGAGGCAGAGCTGTGGTGTGTCTGGAATCCCGAAGGACTCATTCTTTTCCTGCTCTCTTCTTAGTTTCCAGTGGCTTCCCTGAAATTCTTTGTATTCTTTGATGTGAAGCCACACTACTCCAGTCTCTCGTCATTGTCACAGTGTGTTCCCTCCTTGTGACCCAGGATGAGCATCTCTAATCCAAAATACTTGGGACCAAGAAGTGTTTCCAACTTCAAATTGTTTTCAGATTTTGAAATCTTTAACTTCCATAGTGGGATCAACACAAGACTCACGGATATGTCGTATATAACTTCAATCTGCAGCCTGGGAACAATGCTAACCAATATTACTAATGTGTGTGTGTTCCACGGTGGGGCTTTTCCACTTGTGCTTCATGCTGATACACAAAGAATTCAGATTTTGGAGCAGCTCAGATTTCTGGATTACGGATACTTGACATATAATTTGATGGGGGGAAAAAGTCCTAATTACTGAATGTGAGTCCCAGATGGGGGTGGCCCAGCAGGTGGGCAGATCCCTAGCAGCTGCTTCCTGTGACCCATCTCGGTGTCCATGGTGTCAGGCATGCGGGGCTCACCACCTTTCTTCTGTGTTCAGGGAATGCCCTCACCTGGGGACAATGTGTTTAAAACTTGAAAGTTGGTATGTACAGCAATGATTTCCAGTGTGGTGACTCTTAATCATGTTTCCTCGTGGTTGGAACCCAGAGCTTAGTGGAAAGGGACACCGGTGGGTTTTCGGACAGCTGGAAACTTCTGTTTTCTAGTGTGGGTGCTGTTGGTCTGAGAATGGTCATGACGTCAGGAGAATTTACCTAGCTGACCCTTCAAATACATGTGCTGTAGGTTATAATATATATTATATTATATGTACATATATAATATAATAATATTATATGTAACCCATGCTGTAGGGTATATTTCAGTAAAAACTTCATACAAACAGCAACTGAGTCTGGAAGTGGAGCCAGAGGTAATAGAGGTGCATGGGTTTGCCTGTCCCTTGGGTGGTAGCACACTGCCCAGTGGCCAGTCTAGGACAGCGACTTAGTTCCCTAAGTGTGTATGAAGAAACCGAGGACCCAGAAGCAGCAGCAGCAGCTCCTGTCTGTCTGTCACTTCACACTGTAAATGTGACACTGTCAATCTGACGCTGCACACTGTAAAAGGGTGCACATGCCAGCCTGATTCTGCAAACTCTAAGGTGGGGTGCACCTTTCAGTCTGACGCTGCCAACTGTGAAGTACAGTGCGGTGGCTGGTTAGTATTCTGACGACCGTGGGCCCTGGAGCTCATATCAAAGGGCTGTGATGGGGCGCTGGATTCAGAAAAGAGGGTGCCCCGGGTAGCTGTAATTGTAGGCAGCCAGGGGCTACCTTTCATGCCAACTCCTACTTTGACAAATGGCTTAGAATCCATCATCCCTGCTCTTTGTCATACTCAAATGTGCCCTAAATGCTCCGATGTGTTATTACCTCTGCAGAGTAATAAGTGGCTGGAGGGAGAGGAAACTACATCTGCTGCCTTTTAGAGTAATTGGCTGGCTGGCTTCCCCCCAGAGCGGTGTGAAGTCTCCGCACCGGCAGGCTGCCTCCTCCTGGTGGCAACCAAGAGAGTCCGGCTGCAGCCCACGGAGAGCTGTTGCCCACCCCCAACCCCCATCTCTCTTTTCTTGTCTTTCTTTCTTCCTTTCTCCTCCCCTCCTCCCCGCCCAAACTGAAAGCACCTTTCTAATTTTCTCTTTGTAAAAATGATACAAGCTCATTGTTGGAGGAAGTCAGAAATGCAGAGCGGTAACCCAGAAAATAAAGCTTTCACCTCCCATACCCAGGTCTTTGAAGACACCCTGGCCTTTTCTCCAAGTTGCAAGGGGGTGCATGGTTTTCTGTCAGGAAGATTCTGTCCTAAACATAGTTTGGCTGTTCAGCCATTCAGCCCCAGGCCCCTGTGTTCATTCTGAAGCTGAGGGCTGTTTCTTGCTTACCCCACATCCATGGCTGGACTAATTGCTTCTCACTGCTCAGTGCTGTGGTCAGGGTTTTTTTTTTTTTGTTTTTTTTTTTTTTTTTTTTGCCGTTGACAGCTGCTGCATTGGCCATCTTCTTTCTGAATTAGGTCCTCAGGATAATTACTGGGTCCAGGCTCAAAGGTATCAGTTCCAGCTGGCTTCTGCTTTCATGCCATTCTCCAGAGTTGCTCTGGAGGGGGCAGGGATCCTCAAAGCTGGGATTATCACACTCTGGGGTTTTTCATGCCCTCAAGCTCCTCTTCCCTGCTCTGCATCCCTGGTCCACTGACTAGCTTCTTTTTTTCCTGGCCCATTCATTATACTGTCTGGTTGTGTATGTCCACTTGACACAAGCTAGAGTCATCAGAGGAAGGAGCCTCAGTTGAGGAAATGCCGCCATAAGATCCAGCTGTGGTGCATTTTCTTGATTAGTGATCAATGGGAGAGGGTCCAGCCTATGGTGGGTGGTGCCACCCTGGGCTGGTGGTCCTGGGTTCTATAATAAAGCAGGCTGAGCGAGCCAGGGGAAGCAAGCCAGTAAGCAGCACCCCTCCATGGCCTATGCACCAGCTCCTGCCTGCAGGATCCTGACCTGTTTGAGTTCCTGTCCTGACTTCCTTTGATGATGAACAGCAAGGTGGAAGTGTAAGCTGAATAAACTCTTTCCTCCCCAATTTGCTTTTTGATCAAGGTGTTTTGTCATAACAATAGAAACTGTAACAAGACACCTGTTGAACCCTTGAAGTGCACGGCCAAGACCCCCTCCCTTTTCAGGACTCCCTCCTGTGGCTCACACCTCTCCCAAACCCTCCAGCTCTTCTGTACATTCTCCCATGACTGAAGCTTGAACATGAAGTTCCCCTAAAAGGTTTATAAGTTGAAGGCTTGGACCCCAGCTGCTGAAACCAGTCATTAAGAAGTGACTAGATGACCAAAGGCTAATTTTATCGATGGGCTATAAAGGGTAGGACCTGTTTGGAGGATTTGGATCACATGGAGTGGAGGGTGTCCTTGAAGGATATATCTTGCTCTGACCCTGGGAGCCAAGGGTTCATGTGTCATGTGATATCCACCTCCATCCAAACAGTAGCCTGACCCAGAGTGTCATCCTTCTGATCTGTCCAGCTAGCTTGCAGCCCTTTCTTGCTACCCACTTAAGTCCAGTTCACTCCAGACCCTTGATTCTCCCTCTGGTCACCGTCCATTGTCCACTCCGGGGCTGCTCTGGGGCTTTGATCAAACTCACTTCCACCCTAACTCTTGCCTCCTGGTGAGGGTCCTCCCTCACCTTGTTCCAGCCGTAATGACAGTGCTCTCCTCAGCTTGCTCTCTTCTCTGGGCCATGGTCCTCACTGCCTTCTACTTCCTCTCCCACCAACTCATGCACATCTCCATCCGCTCTGCGGATGTCCATCCCACAGCCCTTCCCGTGTGAAGTTCCAGACCAGATATCACTTGTCGACATCCTCCTGTGAGGTGGGGTCCTTAGGCCCATTTTACAGATGAGATGTCAAAGGAAATGACATCCCCTGAACCCCACAGTCAGCAGGGATCCCACACTTGCCCTCTGATCAGCCTGTGGGAAAGCCACTGTGCTTTGACCGGGGGAGGGTGGTGTTCCCTTAAAAACTCACATTGAGGGGCTGGGAGATAGCTTGGTCGAGAAAGTGTTTGCCGCACAGACGTGAGGACCTGAGTTTGGGTCACCAGCACCCACATTAAAAAAAAAAAAAGCCAAATCTGCCAAATGGCTCAGCGGGTCAAGGCACCTGTGTTTGATTCCCAGGACCCACATGGCAGAAGGAGAGAACCAGTTTTCTCAAGCTCGCCTCTGACCTCTACACATATAACATGACACACACACACACACACACACACACACCCATTTTATAACTAGATGGAAAAAAAGAAGCCATACACAACATTACATACCTGGAATCCCAGATCTCAGGAGGCAGAGACAGAAGGGTCCCTGGGACTTGCTGGCCGGCCAGTCTAACTGCATCTGTAAACACCTGGTTCAATGAGACACCCTGTCTTAAAATAAAGGGGAGAGCAATTGAGGACACCTGATGCCTACCTCTGGCCCTGACATGCACGCACACACAAGCACACACACAAATGAACATGTCCATGCATGTGCATGTGTGCACATACACATGGTCATGTTGCAGTATGAACCCCAGTGTAACCGTCTGGGAAGGTGGTAGGACCGTTAAGAAGTGTTTGGGTTGTAAGGGTCCGTCCTCATGGAGAGATAATGCCACTGTAACAGCACTGAGTAAACTCTCTCGGTGAATTCATCACCACAAAACAGGTATAAAGCAAAGCAGCCCCTGGCCATGTCTTTCACACACGCCTCTGCCCGCTCCTCTTTCCCACCGTGAGATGGAGCAGAACCGTGTTCCTGGACGTCTCCACCTTCAGAAGCATGAGCCAGCATACACTTCTCTTTATCAATTACCTACTCTCAGGTATTCTGTTATAGAAACAGAAAACAGGGGAAGACAACTTCCCACAGTCCAAACCTGACTCACAGTAGCCCCCAGTGGATGGTAATAGCACTCTCCAAAAACATGCTGGCTCTAGAGCCTGGGGGTTAGAATTCGATGACAAGTAAGGAAGCCTGATTCAAACAAACTTAAGCACAAAAGCAAACTTCTGTGAACAGAAAGTCTAGACTTCAGGCACGGTTGGATGTAAGACATGGTCTCTCCGACTCTTGACTTTCCCAACAAGGTCCAATGGCTTCACTATCACCTCCTGTTCCTCCCTTGACCTCAGCAGGAGACAGGCTCTGCACTCACAGTCCAAGTAAACACCCAAGCCTGGATCTCATGTCCATCTCAAACTGGTGCAGACCCAGGCGACTCCATTGGCATTGGGACTGTGTGTCCTCTGTCTTAGGCCAGAGAGGAAGGACAAATGGCTCTGTTGTCGGAGGAAGAACAGATGCTGGGCAGGCGGAAGCCATAGAGGCTGCGACCCTGGGCAGCTGCAGCAGGTCCCAGCCTTGGCATGGGACCCAGAGGCAAGCTATGCTCTTCCTGTGACACACAGGGCTTACCCCACACTAGCCTCACTCTATGCCCATGTTCCCTGCAGCCTGGTTGGGAGGTTTGAGCAATGGCGTGCTCTGAGGGCCTTCATTGCTGGAGCTTAGACAGGCTGAAAGTGGAGACAATTAACAGCCTGTTTCCTCAGGGAAGCTGCTGGAGAACAGCAAGGCACTCAGTGAGTTCAGCTTGAATAATAAGTGGCAGAGAGGAGGCTGGGTGGAGAAAGCAGGCAGAGCTCCTGTGCAGAGGACTCTGAATGCATCTTCTTCTAGATGTTTCTGAAAGTAACTCTAATTGGCTGTACCTCTCTATCCTTGCCAGGGCCTTGTCTATCACCCCAATTCTATACAAACCAATAAAATTAACATTCCTTTGGACTCCCTCTGCCTTACCTTCATCCTCTTCCTTGAAAAGGCCAGGTTGACTAAGGTGAGGCCAGAGTCAGAGGCCAGGCTTTGGGCTATGCAGAGGCCGAGACAGGTAGATAGGATTGTCCCCTGCCCAATGGCAAGAGCTGGCATCTCTAGAGTTGTGGTGTTTCTATATTCTATCATGGCTGAATCTGTTTTGAAAACACACACACACACACACACACACACACACACACTCTCACACACAGACACACATGCTTAGACACAAACATTCTCTCTCTCTCTCACACACACACACACACACACACACACACACACACACACGCTTAGACACAAACATTCTCTCTCTCTCTCTCTCTCTCTCACACACACACACACACACACACACGCTTAGACACAAACATTCTTTCTCTCTCTCTCTCTCTCTCACACACACACACACACACACACA
>CABHPP010124491.1:23072-33185 GCA_902168425.1 Peromyscus attwateri
TAGTGATTGTGTGTTTGTGCACACACTGGGTGCTGGCTATGGATAATGGCCCCACTATCCTAGAGGCTGTAACCTAGAAAAGGGACTGAGCCCAGAATTTTGTGTGGAGCTGCTGGGAATGGGGGTGTACACACACACACACACACACACACACACACACACACACACTCACATCTCAGTTTTTCTAACAAGGGCCCTTTCTCTGTGAGCTTGTCTTTTCTAAGGGAAGGCAGAGGAAACACTATGTTTCTTTGTTTTATCACACCACCAATGACTTCATCTTTCTTGTCCTTCCCAGAAAAGACGGTGACGAATTTGTTAAAGTTCAGCCATGAGGGCCTACTCTTCCAGCAAAAAAATGAGAAATATTCAAAGCAGCTTCTTGCTTTTCAGAGTTATTTTCAGCTATTTCGGGTCTTATTTAGTGTCTTGGTTTTTTCAAGCCCACGCCATATGGCCTGAGCTCCATGGTGGCCATTTGATGTTTCTCTGAGTCCCGCTGTCTCTAGGGATACCACAAAGACCTGCCCTCCATAAAGACCTGCCCCAAATCCCTTACAGGGTGGAGCTTCTCGGGCTGCAGCAGGTTCTCAATTTCTCAACTTTCTGTGCCCCCCGGGTCCCCCACACCTGTGTACTCAAGTCACAAATGACCATTATGAAAAAAATACATACAAGTTTTAACCCATTCCCCCAAATTTCCAGACTTAGAGGAGAAATGTAAATTGTTTTAATTATTAATTCTTCATTACTTAAGATTTTCTGTACCCTTGGCACACATCTCTAGCTGAAAGGAAACGGTTCCGAGGAGTGATATCTATGTGGTCACTTCTACCTGAACATCTGAGGTCATTGTGAGAATCTGATTGCTGATGTGTCCTCAGGAAGCAGAACATTTGCCTCAGTCCCTTCCTGACCAGACTTGGGATAGCCACAGAAGATGTCATAAGATGAAGAACAGCAGTCTGGGTGCAGCAGGGGTGAGCAGGTGATGGGGGCAGTGCTGTGGTGACCTCCCTAGGCTACAGGCAGACCACTCACTTCTTGCCAATGGACATTACCAGGCATGGATGTCTTGATTTGGCCAGTCCTCCTAGCTTGCCAGGGAAAGCAGTCACACTGTCATGAAAGCCTCCAGTGGGTAAATAATGCCAGCACATTAATAGAAAAAAGGACATCGTAAAACCCAGTACATTAGCCTCAGTCATTTATCAGTCAGTTACCATCAGTATGAACTTGGCAAGTACCGACCAGGACTGGTTCAGGGGACTCAAGGGTAAGAGAACAGGCTGGGAGCTAGCCAGGGAGTAGTAGCAGGGCATGTCAAAAGGCAAAGGTAGCCAGGTGGTGGTGGTGCACGCCTTTAATCCCAGCACTTGAGGCAGAGGCAGGCAGATCTCTGAGAGTTCGAGCCAGCCTGGTCTACAGAGCGAGATCCAGGACAGCCAGAGCTACACAAAGAAACCCTGTCTCGAAAGACCAAAAAAAAAAAAAAAAAGACAAAGGAACCCAAAGACTGTACACAGCCCAGAAAAGGAGCCATGGCCTCTAGGATGGGAGCTGAGACAGGCTTCCTGGAGGAAAGAACGTGGGTTGAACCTGAACGGCCTCTGCCAGGCCTGCTGGCAGGAAAGGACAGTCTAGGAAGAGAGTGTGGACACAGAGGTGTGGAGAGGGGGAGCACAGAGAAGAACTGGAAGTGAACACTGTGGACAAGAGGAGAGCCGGAAGTGGGGAGGGCGCCCCTCTAGGTAGGTGGGTGCGTGAAGGAAGTACTGAGTGGGCTCCGGCTTGGGGTGCAACCCTAGGCAGGGACTCGAGAAAAAGAGGGTGGGGACCTGGCTCTTTGCTGGCCAAGAGGCCCGTAAGATGGCTGCACCTTCATGCCTGGGCTTTGTGGCTCTGTGGGAGAGCGTGAGTGGAGTCAGATGCAGACTCCATCTGGAAGATACAGCTGCTGTGGCCTCAGGGTCTGAACTGCTAGGGACCCCTGCACCCCTGTTCCCCAACATAAACCCCACTGCCGGAGCCGCCTCATGGACACCAGGACACAGAGGCGCTCAGCCAGGGCCTGAATTCTGAGCTCGGTGGAGGCCAGGGCCACAGAACAGCGAAGGAAGGACAGCAGTTCAGGCCTAGAGATGCTTCCCAGAGGTGGCACCTGAGAGATGATGGCAGGCTGGGGGGACCCGCCAGCTAGCTGGTGAGCATGTGCGGTCCTGAATCCCTGGGTCAGGCTTGAGACACCCAGTGGCGGCTTTTCCCTACTGCCCCTCTCACAGAACTTGTCCTCCTGACCCTCCTTGGTCCATCCTTTGGGAGACGTGAGTGGAGCAGGACCCCACCAGTGGAACACTGACTGTCTTCAGGTCCTGACCCCACTTTAAATGCGTGTAGCCTGAGACCCACCTGGGAAGTAGAGGGGGCTGTTCTACAGCCAGTCAGTGGGAAGACACTGCCCCCCACCCCTCCCCCAGGGCTCACACTCCCACCCTATCCCTGAAGCAGGTCTTTGAGGCCGCATCCAAAGTTTGTCTCTCAAGCTCACTCTTAGACATAATTCCCGCAGCCTGCTGAGGAAAAGTGAAGTGTTTATTTTTGCCTGATGCTCCCCGTTCTGGAAAGAGCCCGAGAGGTGTTTGTCAGGAGGTGTGGGTGACTCACGCAGACACTTGGAGATGGTGGAACTGGCTATTTTTGCCCTAGACTCTGGAGGAGGGGGGTGGGTGGGCAGCATCTCTCCAGGGTGCCTGTCACTGGGAAGCAGGTGTTCAGGATGGCCCAGCTGCAACAAGAGGCCAAGCCCAAAGCCCCACATTGGCAGCAGGTGCCATGTGGTGACACCCTCAGCTGGAATGGACACAGCAAGGGCAGTAACACTGCACACACATCCCCAGGCTGGCTCTGGGGTGGCTCAGCTGACTGTCGGCAAAGGTGGGGTCCCTGGTTCTCTCCTAAGTTTTGTTGGGGTTCCAAAGTTGTAAGGAGGAAGGACTGTGGTCGTTGTTGACATTCCCTTCCCACAAGTCTTAAGAGTCCAAACACAGGGCCGGGCGGTGGTGGCTCACGCCTTTAATCCCAGCACTCAGGAGGCAGAGGCAGGCAGATCTCTGTGAGTTCGAGGCCAGCCTGGGCTACAGAGTGAGATCCAGGAAAGGCTCCAAAGCTACACAGAGAGACCCTGTCTTGAAAAACAAAAACAAAAACAAAAAAAGTCCAAACACAAGCCACTGCTCTAGCCACCCCACACCTGCACCCCCAGTGTGAGCAGGTCAAGTTTTGCTTTTGCAGTTTGCTCCCTCACCCTTACATATTCCATCTCAAGTCTTTTGTGTGTGTGTGTGTGTGTGTGTGTGTGTGTGTGTGTGTGTGTGTGCGCGTGCGCGTGCGTGCATACATGCCAGAGGAACTGAGCATCAGAAATCTCAGAAACTGGCTCAGAAATCTCACCTCTGAAAATGTTCTTGGCATCTTATGTGCTACTAGGGTCTTGCTTCCCAGAAGGATCCTATGCTGGGACTAGGGAAAAGCTATAGGAGTCCATGCTGGCTAATTTTATGTCAGTTTGACACAGGCTAGAGTCATCTGAGAGGAGGGAACCCCAGTTAAGAAAACACCTCCATAAGAATGGGCTGTGGGCAAGCCTGTAGGGCATTTTCTTAATTAGTAATTGATATGGGAGGACCCAGCCCATTGTGGGTGGGGTCATCCTTGGGCTGGTGGTCCAGGGTTCTATAATAAAGCAGGCTGAGCAAGCCACAAGGAGCAAGCCAGTAAGCAGCACCCCTCCATGGCCTCTGCACCAGCTCCTGCCTCCAGTTTCCTGCCCTGTTTAAGTCCCCATCCTGACTTCATTTAATGGTGGACTCTGATGCGGAAGCATAAGCCAAATAAACTCTTTCCTCCCCAAGTTGCTTTTGGTCTTGATGTTTCATCAGCGCAATAGTAGCCCTAACTAGGACAAGGGTCTATTATGGGGAACAATGGCCTATGTCCCACAGTGATCCCCACACCCTCGAACGTGGAACTTTAGCCTTGAGCTGTCTCCCTACCCAATGGAGCAACTCAGCAGTATTCCTCCTATCCAGGCCCTGGCAGGACAAGGATGCTTCAGACAGGATGAGCCAGCTCCCCATCTAACAACGCCAATGAGAAGGCAGAGTGGGCAGCCCAGGGCTGGTAAAGTATGCGACATAAGCATTACGATCGAATTCCCCAGCACCCACATAAATAAGCCAGATGAGAGGGCCCATGCCTGTAATCTCAGTCCTGGGAAGGATTCCTGGGGCTTGTTGACTGCCAGTCTACCCAATCAATGGGCTGCAGGCTCAGTGAGAGACCTTGTCTCAAAAAATAAGGTGGAGAGCAATTGAGGAAGACATCCTGATGTTGACCTCTGGCTTACACACACACACACACACACACACACACACACACACACACACACAAAAGAAAGGAAAAGGAAGGGAGGGAAGAAGGAAGGGAAGGAGGAAGGGAGGGAGAGAGGAAGGGAAGGGACTTGGGGTAACAAGCCAAGGAGCCCAACCTGAGGGGCAGATCCACAGGGAAGGGTCACTACACTACAGCCAGACCCTGAGGACCAGGATCAGGAGAGGGATGTGGCCTGACAGGCTGGTGAAGCCCTTTGGGAGCATCACACAGCGAATCTTCAGGCATCGAATGACGAGGCCAGGTAGGCAGGGCAAGTGGCTGTCTGGGGTCCCAATGCAGCACAGAGGGTGAAGAAAATGCCGCCGGAGGACTGGCTTTGGACAGAGGTTCCCCACAGAAGGTGTACTGGGTGAAGAAGGCACCGTGGCTGACTTAGGAGGGTCGCAGCAGAGACTAGGTGGTCATGCCTAGGCAGGGTGGGCAGACCTAGAAGATGGCGCCTCTCAGCTGGGGTGAGGGCAGTTCAAAGACACAGTGTCCCTGGGCGCTTGTCACTGCATAGGTCTTGGTGGCAAAGAGGATGTTGGCACAGTCTGGCATTCATTCCCCACAATAAATAAGGGACTTGTTTTCGCCTCACCGACCATGCTGCTTCCCCACCATCCCAGCTGCCCTCCAGCTGGTCAGCCCTGCAGAAGCGGCCAGGTCGCTGCTGTCACCCCTGGCCTCCAGCCAGCCATATCCGGAGCTTTCTCCTCCATGCCCTGCCACCCAGCCTCCTCCATCTGCTCCTCCAGTCACCTCCAGTGGTGTCGTGCGTTCACTCATTCATGTGTGTATCTGGCAAGCATTGGCAGAGTCTGCTCCGCGTGCTGGGAGGGCAACCATAAACAAGGGTAGGCTAATTAGCAGCTGTTTGGGCACAGAGGATATCCAGGCTGGGGGCCCCAGGAGCCAACCACATGTCGAAGGTGCTGTGGCTTCAGTATAGCTTGAACCTTCTAGAACTCACGTTGCAATTTAATACTTATTATGAGATGACTTACGTGGTCCAGGGTAGAGAGGGACTGGGCAACTAGTACCATGTAGACCATCAGTTAAAGGGGAAGCCTCTTAGGCAGGAGAAGGAGCAGCCGGGGGAAGACCTGGAAGGGTGTGTCCAATGAGAGGACAGCAAGCCCTGAGTGGGTGGAGGTTGTGTATTTTATTCCTGAGGGTAAGGATGGCAGGACTTCACCCCACATGAACACAAGAGAGAAGCTAGGGGATACTTATAATGTTAGATAGATGGGCTTGGTGCCTATGGGGTGGGCCCCCTCTAAGCCAGCAGGAAGGCCAGGGCAGATCGTAAGATGTACAGGTGGTACTAAGCGGGGCATGTGTGCTCCGAGCCAATCCACGCCTACACCGGCTTATCATCTTCATTGTGCATGGCGGCAGGAACTGAGGCTTGAAGAGGAACCCCATCTACACCCGTACTGCTTCTCTCCACCCGCCTCCTACTCCACCTCTACCAGGTCTCTCAATGTCGCACCCATGCTCAGTGGACCCTTTTAAAAATCACTTTCTGTTTGTGTTAGGGTTCATGCAGAGGAGCAGAGCCAATAGAATGAATATGTATTCAAAGTGGGGAATACTGGGAGTTGAAGGCATAAACGAGAATGGGGTGGAGGAGGGAGTAGTGGGTGTGTTAGCCAAAACTAGGGAGACATTAAAAGCCTTATAGAAACCCTTTAATTAGGAAGCTAGTGTCAGAAAACAACTTTTTAAAAAGAAGTTTAAATGGAATTACCCTGCAAGGGTAGAGAGTGCTACCCTCAGGAGACATAGGCTGTTAAATAAAATTTTTTTTTTTTTTTTTGCTCAGTTCCTGGGTATAGTGCATCATGGAAGGAAGCCCTGACGTCAGAAGCTTGAGACAGCTGGTCACATTGTACCTGAAGTCAGGAATCAGAAACCAGTAAATGCTGTGGTCAGCTCCTGTTTTCCTTTTTGTCTCATTTTTAGGCTGGGTCTTCCCACCTCAATTAATGCCATATAGATAATTCCTCACAGGCAAGCCCGGAGACTAGCATAATCCGCCAAATCCCCTATGGATGTACCCAGGGGCCTGTCTTCTGGGTGGTTCTGGATCCTCTCAAATCGACAATATCAACCATCACAGACACTGTGAGGTGAGCAGTTTTGCTCCACTGGACAGACTATCATCACCACAGGTTAGATATAGACAGTTTGCCCAGTCACAGGCTGAACCTTTGAAACCTTGAAGCAAATTAAGCCTTTTTTCTTTATAAATTGATCCTCTCTGGTATTTATTGTAGTGACGAAAAGCTGAGGAGCCTGGGACATGGCTCGGGTCATCAGGATTGGTAGCAAGTTCCTTTATTCATTGAGCTATCTTGATGGCAGTCAACAGTCATATTTTAACCATGAACAACACAGATCAGTGAGATAGCTCAGTGGGTAAAGGCTTCTGCACCAAGCCTGATGACCTGAGTTCAATTCATGGGGTCTGTGTGGTGGAAGGGAGAGCTATCTCCCCCAGACTGTCCTCTGACCGCCACACAGGCACTATGGCACAAATGCCCTTTCCCTGAGCTTCCTACCTGGCCCACATAGATCTGAACGCTGGTGCTTAAGAACTCAGGGCTAGATGCTAATCCTATGGTGTAGGAAGAAGAGGAGGGTTGGGGGCTAGAGACAGCTGGATATCATCTTGATTTTCAAGAAGAGGAAGGTGGGGCCTGTGAACAGGAATCCAGGCAACTGATGACTTCCTATAATGTTCATACTTCTCAGCAGACAGTACTAGGCCAGAGTTAACTTCCCATTCCTTATAGTTCAGGGAGGGAAATGAGACCAAAAGCAGAGAAACAGTCTGTCCAAGCCACACAGCAAGTCGGTAGTCAAATAAAAACACAACTAATAGTCATCCATTCCCTGACTCATTTTTCATTTCAGGCATGTACCCTCCAGGTGCCCAGTACTTTCTAGGCACTGGAATCATGGCTATATATATGAGAGACCCTGTCCCAGGGCTCACAGCCTTATGGGGGAGACAGAGAAGAAATTAATAAACAAAAACAGCCTCAGTAGATGCCAGAGGCTATAGAGAAATAACCCTGGTGAAGTCACACTGAGGGACCCACAGGACAGGTTTGCATGGTGTGAACTGAGAGGTCCTCTCCAGGAGACAGCATCCTCCAGAGCTCTGGATGATAGGCAGTCAACCACATGAGGTGAGGTGGGGGGGGGGGGGCTCCTAGCAGAGAGTCCGACAGCCATTTCTTGCTCTCCTCCTGCCTCCACATTTCCCATGGAAACTGCTTCCACTCACCTGTGTGGCCAATGTTTACCTCCTCAAAGTCGCAGAGGGACCCAGGCCGAGGGAAAGCCCTCTCTCTCTCCCACTTGCTACCAGCATTTACTCAACCCTTATTCCTGTAATGTCCTCTTCCTCAAGCAAGGGAACTGCTTTCTACTCTGCATGCTATTTTTGACGTTTGTAATGTAATGTGCTGATGATATATATATATATATATGTATATATATATATATTAGAGTTATTACTAAACAAATTCACATATCCATCATCTTATATAGATACTTTTTTTTTTAATGGTAAGAGCACCTAAAATCTTCTGCCATGGTGAATTTTCAGTATACAGAAAACCACTGTTGTTAACTGTAGTGGAGGAACCTTCCCTCCATCCATGAAATCTCCCTGGGTGAGCAGGCTCAAAGGCCCAAAGAAGGGTCTCGAATTTCTCTGCTCTCTGTTGCCACCCCTCCCCCAGGGCTCCGAGTGTGGGGCGGCTGTGGGAGTGGGGACAAAATGGGGAAAGAGGCATGCTGGTAGGGAAGTTGTCACTATTTTAAGAAATGTTCTTCCTTCCCACTTTTCTTCAAAGCCCACGACCTTCCCGGGCTGTCCCAGTTTGCCGGTGAGCGCCCCTTTCTTAGTTTTCTGTTGTCTGTCTTACTGATACAGTTCCTGCATATCACCACGTTGTGTTGCACTGTAAATAAAGATGCTATGAATATGCATGAGACTGTTTGCAGGGCGAGGAAGATGGTCTGAAGCACTTGTAGGAAGCGTTTGTGAATCTGCACTGTGGAGCTGCCTGTTTTTATGGGTGGGTTCCTGAGCTGTGTATGAATTACTGGACAGAGATCCTTGGGGGTGTAAGTAGTTGCATTTCTTCCCACTGTGCTCTGATCTAGTGGCTCATGTTGTATTTCTTAGATTTAAAGTGGTTTTATAATTTAAGATATTATTATTATTATTATTATTATTATTATTATTATTATTATTATTATTATTTTGGTTACTCAAGACAGGGCTTCTCTGTGTAACGCTGGCTGCCCTAAACTCACTCTGTAGGCCAGTCTGGCCTGGAATCACAGAGATCAACCTGCCTCTGCCTCCCGAGTGCTGGGATTAAAGGTGTGCTGCACCACCACCACCACCACCACCAGCAGCAGCAGCATCTAATTTTATTTTTTAATTGCATGTATATATGTGTCTGCACATGCATATGTTCATATGAGTGCCAGTGCTCACAGAGGCCAGAAGAGGGCGCTGGAGCTGGACTTAGAGGCGGCTGTGAGCTGCCTGATGTGAGCACTGGGAACCAAACTCGGGTCCTCTTTGCAGGAGCAGGATATACTCATAATCGCTGAGCCATCACTCCAGCTGTAAAGGCATTAAAAGCTTTCCAGCACCGTATCATCGGTGTCAGGTGTACTGAATATGGCTTTCCTGAAACAAGGGGCCAGTTCCCAGAGGCAAAGCTGGCGTGGATGAAGGGGTGATGCTGGAGTAGTGTAGACTATGAAGTGGATGTGGGCAGCTAGCTTGAAGGTCTTCTTCCACTAAAGGAACCAGGCGGGGGAGCCTAAGAGGTGAAGCAGTAGTTTTATGGGTCTCCAACACAAGCTAATTCATCCTCTGTGGGGAATCAACCCCTGACCACAGGCTAAGGAAGGTCATGAGACTCAGCCACAGCATGCCCAGGTACCTCATAGCAGATGGTGCCCATTCAGAAAGTCCCAGAGGCTAACCAGGAAAGTGCCATGACGGGGCATCTACCCTGAGACCATGCTTCCTCTTTCTGTCCTTTTGATGGGCAGTGCCTTTTCAGAAGCAGAAAATGGCCATCTTAATGAAGTCCAGCATATTACTTCTCTCTTTCATGGAACACGTCTTTGGTGTTGAACCCGAAAAGCCCAAGATCACCTGAGTTTTCTTCTACATTCTCTCCTAGGAGTTTAGAAGGCTGTGTTTGACATTAGATCTACAGACCAAGTTGACTTGATATTTGTGAAGAATGTGATATCCGTGTCTATAGTCACTGCTTTCTTTTTTACATATTTTATTTAGTGGGGTGGGGGTGGGGGGCACATGTATTCCATGCATGTAGGGTCAAAGGGCAACCTGCAGGATTCAGTTCTTTCCTCCCACCATGGGAGCCTGAGGATAGAACTCAGAATTTGGCCTTTACTCACGGAGCCATCTCACCAGCCCTGGGCTAGTTTTTTGTATGAGAATATCCAGATGTTCTGGCATCCCTTGTGGCAGAGGTGATATTTTCTCTATCCTATCGCTCTTGTTCCCCTGTCCAAGTCCGGTGGACTGTATCTGTGTGGGGTCTGTTTCTGGGAGTGGACTGTATCTGTGTGGGGTCTGTTTCTGGGAGCTGACTGTATCTGTGTGGGGTC